>PVJD01005315.1:0-117984 GCA_004026545.1 Mormoops blainvillei | reverse complement strand
CCCTTCCAAGAATAAGGTTGGCATGTTTTATGAACACTATTACCTTAAATATTCCTCACAGTGGCATTAACAAGTCTGAGGGTCATCATGACCCTAGAAGTGAGAAAGCTCAGTGGAGGCTCTGGAGAAACAGAGAAGCAAGAGGTTCAAGTTCAAGTCCTAGTCCTACCATCGGGATCGGGGTGACCTTCAGCAAGCCCCCTCTTGGTGCTGGCCTCATTTTACTCATCTGAGAATGGGGAGATTTAGACAAAAGGACTGATTAAATGTCCTTCCAGCTCTGGTACGCAGTCACACTTCATTCTAAGATGTACCGTATCATAAAATCTTACTGTTCTCATCTCACCTCTCTCAGCTGCCTTAACAACCACACCTGCAACCGCTTGTTTGTCAACAATAACAATAACCAATATTTGTTGAATGCAAACTCTGGGCCAGGCTGTGCCAAATGGTTTATCTTATCTGATTCTCACCACAACCCTCTGAAGCAGATGCTGTCATTCAACCTAGTTGACAGCTGAGGAACCCACAGCTCTACATTTCTGGGGCTGGAGACGGTGACTCCACACCACCATCTTGCTTTGTGACAATTATGGCCTAGGCTTCTGAGATACAGAACTTGCCACAGTCACCTCTGGCCTTCCGTGGGGTCTCTAAGGCATCTCCCTCTGTGTTGTCAGGTCTTCCTGGCCCCCATCCAGCTTGGGCTTTGCTTAGGTCTTTGACTGGGGACAGGGGACCTTCAGTCAAAGGATACAGCCAGCCAAGAGGTGACCGGGCGAGGAGACAGTTAGGGGATAAACACTCTTGATCTCACTCTTGGCTGTGAGAGCTAATTCCAGAAACATAGCATTTGGCCTGGGCTATTTTGCTACAATACCTGTTTCCTGCATTCATAAATTGTACTGATTAATAGTGTAACTATTTGTAACTATGGATCCAAGGCATTTGTGGCTGGTTTGCACCAGCTTGTCAGCATTGCTTATTGACAATGGTGACATCTATGATTTACATTCTCTGATCTCCCATCTCCCACAAACTCTTTTTTGGGGATCCCCATTAGCCAGACGCAGCTGGAAGCGGAAGCAAAGGAACCTACTAATGACGTCCATGCAGTTCTGCTTCTGGGCAGACAACAGGCTGGGAAAGAGTGGAGAGTGGACCTCCTCACTGTCCCTCCAGCACGAAGTGCACGTCCCACCCACCACACTCACTGGGCTCTCACTTAGATCAGAAAATGATACTTGCGGGTGTGCTGGCCTCACGTACTTTATCATGAACCCCCTAAGAGCACACATCCCCCTCTTTCTACGGGCATCTCCTGGACTGTCTCAGTGCCTGGCATGCGGCAGGTGTGCAGTGAGTGTAAGGGGGTCTCCAGGGCCAGCAGGCGTCATGGAGAACCAGCCAGCTGCTTGCTCTCTCCAAGGTCAGTCATTTTCTTGTTGCTGCCAAAGACCTTGCCAGTCGGTCAGCAGCTACAGAGATCTCAGAAGGTAGAGAGAGACAGCAGAGGAGAGAGAGTGTGTTTGCAGGTTGACGTCTATCCTGACAATTCTCCAGGTGCCTCCCCCGGCCCCAATGACATTAGGTAAACGGAGATGGGAATCACATTTCAGTGTGACAGCTTAAAAAGCATGTCAAAAAACAATTAAAAAGATCTACAGGAACCTGGTCCAGGGAGACTTTTGTCAGAGTGAGGCTGCTCCCTGTCAGGGATGATTTGGGGGTGACATGGCCCTCAAGCCCACAGTAGAATCCCTGGACTCTCAAAGGCAGATCCCCTGAGACCTGGGGCTCAGAGCTGAGGGAGCCTGGGGAACCTGGTCCTTTACTGCTTGTCAGTGTTGAGAAATCACCTGCAATTGGCCGCACTGCCCGGCAGACCTCGACCCAAGCACACTGCCTTCCCATCCTTGTGCAAACCCCAGCGGGGAGGAATAATATTTACAGAGCAGTGCCTGACAGATGTGCTGTCCATCACTCCTTTACATCAGCCATTTTTCAGATGATCTTCCCCAGAGCCCTGGAATCCCTGGAGGTGTTCCCTGAGGCTCCCTAGATACCAGTCCCCGGCCTGGACCCCAGCGGAGAGAATGCCAGCCCTTATCTGTTACATATGGGACATGGGGGTTGCATACCACAAATCACGTTTTATTAAAAAAAGGGATGTGATGCCTTAAACGAACAAAAGGTATCACCTAGGCCTACATTCTACTCTGCAATCAAGCTGGTGAGAAATCCCCAAGCCTGGGTCCAGTTCCTCTGCTGCTCTGCCCCGAGAAGGTCTGGTGCTGGACCGAGCTTCCGTGGACTCCGTCAGCCCACGTGCTGGAAACCCCTAGAAAGAGCCGACTGGAAAGTCCTAAAATGTCTCTTGAAGGACTCCTTTCGGCGGCTGCCTAACAGCGCTTCCTCCTCTTTCGCAGATGTTGATTCCGATCTGAGGGTGTCGTGCAGCCGCTAGGGACGGGGAACTCGGCCCTGCTCCCATCTTGGCCTCGGTCTCTGGGAAACCCAGCGCTGTCTCTGGAGGCCCCGTCCAAGCGCAAAGGACCTGGGCTCTTACAGATTCTAGTCTCTGCCCCAGCTCCCTCAGTAACTTATTTTATCATGCTGGACTGCTTCTGTTTGTGTGCATTCATATAGAATGTGTGTATCCTCCCTCCTTTGTGGAGAAAAAAAAAAAGAGAGGTATAAGTATACAAATACATAAAAGTAAGTGGCCCTTAAAGAAAAAGGAAGCAATTCAGTTCATTTGGTTGGGTTTCGCCATCCAGCAAAGAGGCTACTTCTGATCTCCCGTGAAATACACAGGTCTTTCCATCCCCGGTTTACAACTCTACCGCGGCGATTTTCAACCTGTGTGCCCACAGGAATTTTTAAAACATGCAATACCTGACTATTTGGTCAGGGGCACTGACGTCTTTTCCCTTAGATTGTCAAAAAATAATAATAATAATAACAGTATTCAACACAACAATAGCCACCTGGTGTGAATGAATCAAAATTATACCTAAATTTTTTGTCAGACCAGCAAAAAATAAAATGTTTTTTGGTGTGCCACAGAATTTTAGTAACTAGTTTATGTGTGGCATGAGATGAAAAAGGTTGAAAATCACTGCTCTATTGGCCCCCGGCCTGCCGGCCAGAGCGGGCATCCAGGCTCCCTCGGATGGATGGAGTTCCCCGGTTTTAGACCTTGATCCGCCCGCTCAGCCCCGCCCGCTCGGCTGCCCATGCCTCATTATGTGGAAGTGCTCACCAGTCTCCAAACCACGTCACCCTTCCCCATCCCGGGCTTTGGCGCACGTGGTTCCTAAGCATGTAATGTCTTCCTTCATCTTCCCCACGGAAAATCCAAAACCAAGAGTGTTTCCACTCCTCCGTCATACCTACTTGGGCTCCCAGGGCAGTTAGCTGCCCGGCCCCTCACCATGTGTCTGGTCTGAGTCACATCTCTGTTGGTCACTCACACCATTGCATGGCCATGCTTCTCTCTCCGTTAGTCTCTCGCACTGGACTCTAAGCTCCCCACGGACAGTGGGAACTGACCACACTTTACAGGAGAGTCCACACTGGGGGCAGGGCACTGAGGAGCTGGGTCTCTGTATATGCCATGTTCACTGCCTACCAGGGGTGTCCAACCTGTGACCCCCAGGCCGCATGCAGCCCAGGATGGCTATGAATGCAGCCCAACACAACATTGTAAATTTACTTAAAACATTATGAGATTTTTTTGTGATTACATGTTGCAATGCATTTCTGTGGCCCGAGACAGCTCTTCTTCCTCCAGTGTGGCGCAGAGACGCCAAAAGTTTGGACACCCCTGGGACACATCATTCCGCTGCTCAGAGTCAACACCAGTGTTAGAAACAGGGGTGGCCACGGGTACCCTCAGCTCCTCCCATCCTGCCCTCCCCTGCCCTTCCTGAGATCATGTCCAATCTTAAAATACTCCCGCGGGTACAAAGACTGGAACATGTTTTGCTGTCACTGGCCCTCTCTCCAGTTCCCGGTATTTTTAATTTCTGAGTTGACCAATGCTTATCGATTTTGCTAACAGCAGAGGATGTGGCCTGGGGCTCCATGGAAGCTAACCTGCTGCTGTCCTGACTGATGGCTGCGTGAGCCTCCCGTGACAGCCTGGCACACCAGTGGAGCTGCTCTTTGCTGTCTGAATGCCCATGACACTCACAAAACCACACACCCAAGCACTGCAACTTGAGTAGATTTGATGTCAGAAAGACTTGAGTTCAAACACTGGTTTTGCTACTTACCAAGTGTGCTTGTGTGTGTGTATGTGCCCTGGGGCAGGTCCTCTAACCTGTATGAGCCACATTATGCTTTGTACGATAGAAATATCATATGCTACTTTACTTCCCTACAAACCAATGAACTAGGCATAAAGAAGAGTTTAATAAGTCACCTAACATCCCCATGCCTCAGTTTCCTTGCCTATAATGTAGCTCTCATATGCATGCCTGTCTATACTGGGCAGCTATGAGAATTAAATTAGAAATTGTACATACAGAACTCAGTAAAAAGCCTAGATATGAATTTTATTTCTTACATATGGCCATGTCTCTAGAGTATGAGAATATTTTCAGCCTTTTGGTGTATTTTCTACTGATCCAGAGGAAACTTGACCTATGGCTCTGATGTGTGCTGTATTGGGTTGACCAAAAAGTCCATTTAGTTTTTTCCATAAAATAAAAGACACATTCTTCATTTTCACCAATAACTTTATTGATTTGGGTATTTTGAGTATGTCAGCTATCTCCTGCATGGTAGAACATTGACTGTTCTCAATTAATGTCTTGATTTGACTGCTATCAACTTCAACTGATCTACCCAACCGTGGAGCATCGTCCAGCGAGAAATCTCCAGCACGAAACTTCACAAACCGCTTTTGACACATTTCGATCAGTCACAGCACCTTCCCCGTACACTGCACAAATCCTTTTTTGCATTTCAGCTGCATTTTTACCTCTCTTGAAATAATAAAGCATAATATGCCAAAATGTTGCATATTTTCTTCCCTCTTCAATGTTAAAATGGCTACACAAAAATTCACCAATTATGTTAAGCCGTTTTTAAATGCACGCTGAATGACAGCTGTCACAATACAATCTAACAAAATTGTTTTGAATGAAGTTAAAGACAACTAAGCACTGCTAGAGCCATCTTGCAGAAAAAACAAACGAAGTTTTTGGCCGAACCAAAACCTGACGGTCACAGGGTACTCCTGGGATGGAACCTCTGCCAGTTTAGACAGGTCCCTTTGATTCCTACCTATGCAATGGAGACTCGTTGTCTGCAAAGAGTCTTGATGCCTGTGTGCCTCCAAGCTTTCTTGCCAGGTAGCGCCCCTTGCCAAGGTCTGCTATTGTTGGGGACATCCTATGTCCCCTGCTAAGGCTCCAGTGATACCCTTTTGCCCAGAGCGCTGGTCACCACATTCTAGATACCATCTTCAACCTACCAACCTGTAGTCTCTTCCCCACCTTCCTCTGAGGCTACCGACACGCCTTCCAACACCCCCTGCCAGCAGGGGACTCTAGACTCAGGGGCTGTCCCTCCTGCCAGCTCCACTCCACGGCAACCAACTACACAACATGCACAGCCAGGCACGGGAGAAACCGTGACCCATTAACAAAAACCCTCGCTGTGCTAGTGCCCAGGGAAAGGAGGAATTTGCCCATGGCCAGGCCCAGGGAGGGTGCCATTTTTCTTCCCGAATTCTTCCCACTCCCAAGGGGTGATATTTAATTCATGATGCTGGAGCTAGCGCCATTGTCAGAGATATTTCCTTGATGATTAAACATTAAACACGTAAGTATTTCAAAGCATTGGAAATAACTCCGAACTAATGAAGACCTAATTGCTTCACTCTGTGTATTCAAATAGTGATGTTATTTTAAAAAAATGCATTCTTATGTCAACTGTTGCATCAATTAATTGCAAATTTTCCAACAGCTAGCTGTAGTGTGATTAAAGCATATGAAAATAATCTTTTAATTAGCTTTCGTTTTGAAACAAATAGACAATTAAACCAAAGAAGTAAGTGTGAAAATTCCGTTGGTCTTCCTTTTTCTGGGGGGCGGACAGGGGAGAATGCTTATACAGATAATGACTGTATCATCGGAAATTATTTCCTTGGCTGGTCTAATGGCTGGTACAGTAATTTCATCTTTTCCCTTTTACATCCTTTCATTTCTTACAATCTCATACCCCTACTGTTTTCCCCAGAAGCCTCAAATATAGAACCAGATGAATAATGGCCTTTCTCAAGAATGTCTTTCTGAGCACAGCTATTCAAAGTACCAGCCAGTTCCTATTAAAAATATCCTTGTACACATTACTTGTGTTTAAAAAGAGAAGGAAAAATCTGTTTTGGCCCCTGAGTCTTTTATTCTTTCACCAGCCTGTGAAGCAGGACTGGGACTGGGGTAAGAGGAGAGGCTCCAGGGGCACAAAATTTAAGGAGGGATGCACCCCCGGGTGCCGACTCCATGCTCGCATGACCCTCAGAACGTGTGCCTCCTTAAACTGTGTGACCTCGGTGCCTTGCTTGCCTCACATTGGTCCCAGCCCTACTATGAAGCGCCACAGGGTGCCCACTATGTGCTTGGTGCTGCAGGAGAACCAGTGAACAAGGAGAAGGGGCCTACGGAATCTGTCTGATCCACACCCTCCTACGCTGCCCGGAAGGGGACTGGGGCCCAGAGAAGAGGAAGGAAGAGGCTCAGTCTGCCACGGAAAAAGGAAAGATGGACATGACAAGGCTCTGGTCCCTGTCTGTTGAGTTAAAAAGCATTTGGTGGGCCTTGCCTCTGGGCGCAGCATGTGTGGGAGGTCGCCAGCCTCAAATGGGCAGTGTTACCATGGAAGGGACACTCGATAGGGCAGAGCAAGGGAGCTGAACCCGAGGACATAAAAATTAAAGACTGATCTTTGAGCTGAGTGACCTTGGGTTAGTGACTTACCCTCTCTGAGCCTGTGAGTCACTTCTTTATAGGAAGATAATTTATGTCACTGTGAGCACCAGGAATGATAGATATGTTGCACAGTGGCTGGTGTGGAGTAAAGGATAATAATGACAATAGGTACCACATTATAGATAATGTACTATGAGCTAAACACTATGCTAAATGCTCATCTGCATCATATCACTTTCTCTGCAAAGCAACCCATGACATAGGCATCACAAACTGCATTTTATAGGAGACAGGCTCAAAGAAATAAAATGACTTGCCCAAGTTCATTAAGTGGCAGGGTCAGGATGTAAACCAGTTCCGTCAGTTACTGATGTTTGAGGTCTTAACTGTTATGCTAAAAGAAAAGGAGAAAATGTAGTTCCAATTTGAAAAGATACTCTGGTTAGCAGGATTCCTAAGGAAAGTCCTATAGATTTTAAATCCATCATCCAATCCCCTCAGCTACCATCACAAACTCAATTAATGGTGCCCAGTAACAACATCAGCAGTAAGAGTAGGATCGTAATCTCATCTTGATGGAAATGATGTATAAGATGTGAAAAAAATCAATTCCCACATGATGGTACAATTGCACTGAGATGTTCTTAAACCAGAGACTAGAACCATGGTTTATACGTGAATCAGAATTGAAGAGTGGAAAGGAATCCCAGCTTCCGTGTTACCCAACCTCGCTGCCATACCAGGGAAAGGGGCGCATTCGTTCCATCAGGAAACCCCCTCATTTTACTGAAATGAAATCTGCCTTTCAGTCCCACGGGGCCACACAGACACACTGCATCCCCCGGACCAGTCCTCGTGCGGGCCCTTCTCCAAAGGTGCCCAGCCTCGCACCCACTCTCCATGGGGCAGGTGTTCCCTATGCCTTATCATCTCCACAGCTCTCCCTGTAGCCTCTGGGATTTTGACAGATGTGGTTAAATCCCAGCTCCACCACCAGAGCTAACCTCCAGGAAGCCAATTAACCTCTGAGAACTTCAGTTTCATCTCTTATAAAGTAAAAGTCATAACTGCAACCTATTGGAGAGCTGTTGTATGAAATGAGATGAAGCGTGTAAGTGCGTCGCCTGCTCTCTATGAGCACTCAGTCAATGCTAACTCCTGTCGTCACTGCTGTGGCTGTTTCAGAGGGAAGTGGGAGAGCTTTGGGGCGGGCCGGGGGCTGGAGGCAGCGGGGAATGGGAGATTAAGGAGGGGCCAGCAGGCCAACCTGAAAGGGCCAGAGCAAAGGTGAGGTCAGGCCCATCCTCCTTAAGGGACCAGTAAACAAGCAGTTGCTATAAACAGTCCTATGGAGACTGGAGTTTCTGCGGCTCCACTCAAACAGCATGTTGGTTCTGCTCAATTATCACCAGAACATGTTATCACAAATCATCCTGTGACTTGGCAGAATTGACTGAAATGTGATCCTAAATCATAAATTAAAGGAGCAGACATTTGCAACGGTACATTCATTTACGCCATTTCGTTTCGCTCTTTCATCTGCTAAGACCGTCAAAGCTCCCAGCACGGGGCTTTGGCCACAGCAGAAGGAAGACACCGAGTTGTGACGTGTTCTTGTCTCTCTTCCCCGGAAAGCAGGAGTGAGCACCCGTTGCTGATGTGCGGTGATTCCTGGAGGATGGGGGAGGTGGAGGCAACTCAACTTGGAGCTTTCGGAGGTCAAAACATGGAGAGCAAATGATAAGGACCTCAGGGTGCCTCCTCCTTTTCCTCATCAAGGACTAGTGAGTACATGGATTCAAAGGCGAATGAAACTGGGACTGTCCACTTCATCCTCCCCCCTCCCTAGTTCCTACTTTTGCTGCTGGGATAAAGCCTCTATCCCTCCCAGAATTGGAGGCAGCAAAAAGCCACATCTGTCGGTATTATAGGAACATCTTAAAAACCTGACATAGCCATCTGAAAAAGATTTTGCCTTTTTACAGTTGCCCAGGGCTAAAGAACACACTGGATACCCAGTGGCCTGAATCTCAGACATTAAAACCATCAGGTCAGTTAAGATCTTGACCCTTCTCAATGCAGCGCCGCCCTCCCCGCCATTCTGGCTCTAAATGAGATGTTCCTCCAGTCACACCTACTGGCAGAATGGACACAGGTTCCTACGCCAGTGAATCACATGGAAACTGATCTAAGCTGAGGATCAGTAAAAGATTTGCATGAGGAAGAAAATTTTTGAGGTCTAAAGCATGAACTGGCATGAAACGGCCAAAGGGAGGTTGGAGGGCTGGAGGCAGGGCAGCCAGTGCGGGCAAAAGCTGAGTAGCAGGAGGGAAGCCAGCTAATCATGTAGCTGAAGGCCGGCAAGCTGTGGGCTGGAACGGAACACGGGACGGGGGCTGACGGGCCAGGGGGCTGCGATTTGCATGGGCCACGGTGAGGATTTCAGCTGGAGTGACAGGTTGGCATGATTAGATTTGAGTTTGGTGGGGGCGAAATTAAATCTGTTTGCTGTGTGGGGACTAGACTAGGCTTTGCCAAGAGTAGGAGGAGGGACATTAACCAGAGGGGTATCACCATGGTCCCCAGGAGGGTGATGAACTTGAACTTGGGCGGGTTAGCGGCAGGGGAGATGGAGTGAGGAGGATCTATCCCAGATATTTCTAGAAAGTAAAGTCAGCAGAAGTTGGCAATGAATTATCTGTCTACAGTGGGTGAGAAAGACTGAAGCATCAGGTCTGGCCTTAGAATTTATCTAAAAATCTCACCTGTGCAGGGTAATTCAAAGCCTAATAAAAACAGGCTTCGTGAAATTAGATTTGCAAACAGTAGTAAACTGCGGCAGGCTGCTCATTTTGGATGGCATTGGAAAATACACACACGGTTGCTGGGGTGCCCTTTCTATAAATTTCAGTGTCGTGAACTGGGACGCTCTGCTTAACATCTTCAGACCACAGTTCCTCTCTGGGTCTGTTCTGGAATCTGTTTGATGCAAAGTTATTCTAATGTTAGCTTGCAGAGAAAGGGCTACTGAAGATGCCGTGAAATGGAAATTCGGAAATACGGTTTTCTTTAATCGCATCAAAGAGCTACATCAGGGTACCTAAACCAGTTCCAACACTGCCATTGACTCGCTGGGTAACCTCAGGTGATTTCCCTCCCCTCTCTGGGCTTTCACAGCTATTTGGGGAATGCCGAACTAAGCGATCTGTACAGCAACTTCCAGCACTAAAATTCTTTACATATGTGATGCTGTCTCCACACGCGCGGAGAAGAATATGTTCATAATTGCAGGTAATTGAACTTCTGTTCCACACTGAGTATTGCATACTCGACTCCCTGTTTTAATTCAGAAAGTTCTTTCGAACAAAATGCAAGATAATTTACAGTCAATTTTGAAACAAATTTGCTCTAATGAAACATATTCCAAGCAACAGCAACGCTTTTATAAGAGTTACATTTTCCTAATGGGCAGCAGGCGAAGGGAAACATCAAAATATGCTCCAAATCTGCAAACTCCGAGAATGCACATCACAGAACCTGGCTGTTTGTCCCCAATAAAAGGAGCTACACGTTAACTTGCACAGTCGGACTCCTCGGATGATTTTTCTGAGTGGCACCAATTTATATCTCAGGCCTCCCCAGCGCAGCACACCTGACTGCTGCCCCTGCCACATCCTGCAAGGGAACATCTGCTCTTAATGTCTCAAAGCCGCTTCCAGGAATATACTCGTACCCTATGCACAGAACCGTGGATTTCAATGCACCCCACCCCTCACTCTTGCTGCCAATACCTTGCTTTGGATTAGATCCTCCTCATCCATTTCACGGACCATGGCAACAGCAGAGTAACCGGTCGACCTGACTCCAGTTGCCCCCTACCCTATTATTCTATGTTCTCTGTCATCTTCCGGAACATTCTTTGTAACAGGCAAGCCTGTCCTTCTACCCTCCTCACTTGGTCCACCAAACCCCTCTGCTGCTCAGGGTGATGTGCAAGCCCCCAGATACCTCATACCACATTTTTCGGGAACTGACTCTGGGCCACTTTCCCAGTCTGACGTGCCCAGACTCAGCACATGTACCCTCTTTCCCCGACACACACTGGCTGTTCCCCTCTTCTCTCAACATGACATCCTCCTCCACACTGGCTTATTTATACTCATATTATTCCCTTCCTCTGAAATTTTCTTTCTCATTCTCTGCTCAGTGAACACCTGCTCACTCATTCAACAAATGTCTGAGCACCTACCACCTGGCTAGGAATGGCAGAATACCTTGGCCAAACTCTACCAGAAGAAAAATGAATCGAGATTTCACACTCTGGAAGCAGGACCGTTCTGAAGGATGCTTGGGAAGGGTTCTTCTAGAACAACAATACAGAAACACACACAAACACGAGTCACCTTGTGATCTTACGACGAGGCAGATTCTGACTCAGCAGGTCTTGGATGGAATCTGTGTTTTCTAGGAAGCTCCAAGGCAGTGCCCGTGCTGCCAGTCCAAGGGCTTAGGCAGCAAGGACATCCCCTTTAGATTCAGACATACCTGGACTCAAATTCCAGCTCTGCCGCTTCCTACCTGTGCAGTGTCAGGCGAGTTACTTCCTTGTCTGGGCTTCAGTTCTTTGATATTGATTTGATAACCAGCAAGTAGCAGTTATTCAAGGATGTGTTCTCAAGGAACTCCGAGATGAGTTAAAGACACGAGAAAATGGACAATTTAGGGTATAGAAAGATGCGTGCTATTACTGGGGTATAGGCCAGGGAAATGCTCAGAAGACTCTCTAAAGAAGGCCAACCTGACTTGAATGTTCAATAAATAGGAATGAGCTATTTGAAGATGTAGGTAATTCGGACAAAGACAGTCGTCTCATCAAGAAAAAGAGACAAGAAAGAGAACGAGTGTTGGGGTGGGGGAAGTGAACTGGCTGCATTCGGGGCAGCTGCTTGCTAGGGAGCAGGGAGAACTGGGAACCAAGGCGCCATATGATGACTGAGTCAGAAAGGGACGTGCACATCTTGTGAGGAATTTACAATTCCCTGGAAGGCAAGATGAAGCTACTGGTGGCTAAGCCAGGGAGTGACCTGGGCAGATATGCGTCTTTGTTTGCTCTCCTGAGCTGTCACATGGCAGGAGCCAGACTAGAGAAAATAACACTGATGTTGCAGGTAGGTGCCTCTCGTGTGCCTTACAAATGTTGGCTAAATAAACAAATGAATCAATAATTTAGTCACCCCCCTTTCCTGAATTCGCTGACTTCATTCTTAATATTTTAAATAATTCAATAGTATAAACAGACCCATCTCACTGCTCCAGTTCTCACCAGCAAACTGGAAAAATATCAGGATTCACTTATGTCCCAAATTGCTACTAACGAGGGGGCAGCACGCTCTCGTTTGACTGGTCTCGCTGGATAGAAATTGGCAACAGTGAAGGAGAGTGGCTACAAAACGGCAAGATTGTCAAACTTGGTAAAATGCTTCACCTCACCGGAAGCGTTTTCATCTGCACCATTCAATCACCATCTCTGCAGTCTCAGGAAGGAAGCACAGACAATGCAATGACTGGTGTCAGGCAATGTCCCCAGAACTCTGAAAGCTTCTTCCCAAACACGTGCCCATGGACTTTTTGGCTGATCCAAGGGGATGTCTATGTTGGGATGCAGCGAATGAGAGAAATGAAGTATTTACTCACTTGAATGAAGTTGCCTTCATCCCGCGATTAGATACATGATTATCTGGAGGGTGGTGTTAAAATGTCCTTCTTTAATGAAATGGTTATTGATGGTAGAAGGTGAAAGATATTTTGTTATTGTTTTGCTCCGTTTTATGTCCTTACTCAGCCAAATAAGAAGCTGGTGAATATCGTGCACTCAAAAACTCAAAAAATACTTTTGGGCATTTTAAAGGTATAGAAGACCTGAGAGTTTGAGGTCTCTTGTTCTACACCACATAGAGGACCTGAGCAGAACACGCTGGACCGAGGGAAGCAGGTTCTATTGAGGGAGTTTTATTCCCCAACCTGACAACCGCTCATTGGCCATTCCTGCCTGGAAAATGTAGGGGAAAGTATTCCGAGTCTCATTTGTGTTCAAAGGGGGAAAGTGTTCTAGAATCTGTTAGGAAGACCTGCTACAGGTGGGAGAGAGGAAGTGATGACCCACTCACAGTGGTCTGCCAGTAATGTTTAACAAAAGTTCTCAAAAAAGAAGAAAAGTCCCGCCTGGTATTTCTGGCCAATTTCCAGGTTCAAACACGTGCACTACAGCCAATTCCGAGCCTCACCCTGCCCACACTGAAGCGGAGTTGGGGAGAGGGGCGCACAGTGGGCCCTCGCCGCCTGTACACGTCGCCTCCTGCACCACAGCGCACTTGCGGCGCACTTGCTGTTCTGACTCTAGACAGCGGTGGGGGGGGGGGGGGTTTGTGCGTGGTTCAGTCCTCCATGTGCAGGTCACACTTTTTCTTCCCTTTGCTCACATGTCCCTGAAGACATTCCTTTGGTCAGAAAAGTGTCATACATTTCTTATATCGACTATGGTTATTGTATCGATTGTTTTGTGTAACTCCAGCATGAAATTAAATGGGTGACCTCATGGACTCCTTGCTGGCAGGAACAATGACCTTGAAACATGAATGTTGGCACGTGAGCATCGTAACATGAATGGTGACATCGAAACAAAGCTATTAAAACTAAATTCCATCGGAGGAACTGACATTGGTGTGCCTCAGGGAGGCTTAATTGATATTTGCCTTCCTGCTATGGAAACAATATAGACAAATGCCTATTAAACAACTAGAGCTTGTTATCTAGTGACCAAAATTAATTGATTCAAGATGGCATTTCCAGGCCAAGCACGACAGCTTTCTGAAAAGTATCAAATCCTAATATTTACTAAAATATCAAGTCATGACATTAAACCTGATGTGTAGAGCCCAAGAGTTACGGCAGTGAGTGCTGGTTTTGCACCTGACTTAATGTACTTCTATTTGCACCCCACCTCTTGCGGTGTTAGCCCCGCATCTCCCAGCTTTACTCTGGAGTTCAACTCCCGAGGCTGAGGAGAAGCCGGAAGGTCAGCCCACGCAGAAGTTTTAGGATCTGGAAGTAGGTATGGGATGAGCTTGGAACCTAGAGCACAGGATACTGTGTTCAGGGAGTAGGTCCGTGCAAGGCTCCCGTGTGCATCGGAGCCGGCTGTGCACTGCACAACTCCAGGGAGCGCCATTTTATGTGAATCCGGCAGCCCTGCATCGATAGAGCCTGAAAGCGAGGCAGGATCTGGAGCAAATGGTCAGTGATGAAGAAGAAGGAAGATTAATGAAAGTTCAGGAAAAAACAAAACAGCATTGGGACGGCTACTGGCTGAGCCGGTACGCAGTAGGTCTTGCCTGATGTGGACCCAGCATTGTACAGGTGCGGAAACTGAGGCTCAGAGAGGGAATTGCTCGCTGCCCAGGAAATGAGGGGACTGACAGAAAGAAGGTTGTTGCTTGGGCGAGACCATCTGGGGACGGGCAGCCCTTGCGACTCCAGCCCAGGAGCGCTTGGAAACCGAGCAAGTCAATAGACATGGCCACGTACAGAATCGGAAATGAGCTGGCAAGAAAATGGGTTCCGGGGAATGTTCCCCGAGCAGGGCAAGGGCGGAACGGCCAGGTCCTAGCCAGGCAGCACAGGGACGGCTGAAAGCCCGACCCCACCTGCTGTCTGAATTCACTTTCCTGTTTCCTAAAGACAGCCACGCTGTCTTCTCGCCTGCAGCCAGCAGCCCCCCACAAGCCCGCTTTTCACAGAAGGTACCAGATGACCTCTGTCCCAGGCCGGTCTTCAATCGGTGGCCCTCCCTGACGGTCACTGAAACTGGCAGATATCACTGCCCAGGATGGAGAGATGACCAGCGGAAGAAGGAAAAGAATGTGAGGTGAGTGAATTATAATATAAATTATAGGGTAGAAGGTTTCGTGTGTGGTCTCTGGCACACACACTGTCTGATCACATCCTCACAACACCCTGAGAGGCAAGAATTCTGCTCCACATTCTCAATATCAAAGAACGGAGGCTCAGACAAGGGAAGTAGCTTGCCCAACTTCCCACAGCTAAGAAGCAGCAGAGCTGGAATTTGAATCCAGGTATGTCTAAATCTAAAGGAGATGCCCTTGAAACGCAAAGTCCTTGAACTGTCAGCGTGGGCACTGCCTTGGAGCTTGTTCAAAAATACAGATACCCTGGCTCCATCCAAGACCTGCTGAGTCAGAATCTGCCACGTCGCAAGATCACCGGGTGACTCATGTGTTCATTTGAGTTTTCATATCATTGTTATAGAAGAGCCCTTCCCAAGTATCTTTCAGGATGGTCCTGCTTCCAGAGTATGAAATCCTGATTCGTTTTTCTTCTGGTAGAGTTTGGTCAAGATATTCTGCCATTCCATGTGATTTACCCGGGAGCGAGAATAAGGTCAGGGAGTGGAAGCTGGTACTTCGTCTTCCATTTCTTTGCAAAGGAGAGAGAAAACAGCACAGCCATGTGGGACTTCTTTAAGGATGATGACATGGCCAACAGGAGTCTTGTTTTAAAGGGAAGTAACAGCTCTGGGCTGGCCAGTGTCCCAGGGCTTCATCTGGGTTTATGTGACTTTTCATCACCTTGGCTGTTGAGCGAGGGGGGATTCAGTGTGGCTTGCCGATGTGCATGCTGGGAGAAGTAGGTATGAGGCTGACCGTCTGATTTCACCTCCCTTTTCCTTCGGGTGTCAGAATAAACCCACCGCCATCACCCTAGCCCGCGGGAAATTCTGGAAAAGATGTCTAAAAGGCCATTCGGATGAACATTTTCCTCCCCCAGCCCCGGGTAGAACATATGACCCCTCCCTCCTGGGGCTGCTGATGAGACCAAGGATGGAACAAAGAGATGACAAGGGTCTCCCAGATTCACACATTCATTCTGCTCTTACTCTCCCTCCCTCCTCCTTTCTCTCCCCACCCCCGCCTTCCTCTTTTGTTCCCTAAGTGCTCCTCACCTTTTTTCTCCCCTCCCCCACCTCATGTCTGGAACCAGGGAATCCGAGAGAAGTTGTCCCCGCAGCAACAGTGAGGGGCTGTAGCAGATGCTGGATGCCCCTCCCACGCTCCCCAGGTCCCCACCTCCAAATGCAGAAAGCCGCTTCCTTTAAACACCTGCAACTCTGCCGGCAGGAGCTGCTGGGCCACCCCGTGGAGGAAGTCAGAAGTGCCGAAGCACTAAGGCACTCACAAGCAGCCCTGAAAAGTGACTAATGAGGTTTGGTGGGGACACAGCCCGGCTCTCCTGCCTCTCACCCAGACAGCCTTGGAGGCATACCCTCAGCGCTGTTGCACCAAGTTCCCCAAAGGGATTAGGATCCCGGTGCCCAAAGTGGTAACTTGCTGGGTAGCACCTTCTTTATTGGCTGCCTTGCTTGTCCCTCAATCACATCCTCTCCCACGTTCTGGTATTTCCCGGAATCACCTCCCAAGCAACCATTCGTATGTGCATTCTCATTTCAGGATCTGCTTCTGAGGTCCGTCTGGAGGAGCTCTCTGAGATGAAGTGAGAGGTCATGGGGAAGGAAGCAGGAGGGGCGGAGGCAGAGAGAGGAGAGGAGGAAGAAGCTGGAGGGTCCCCAGTCCCGGCTCAGCTCCGTATGGCTTTCCCAAGTGTCCCTGTAGAAAACCACCTTCCTTACAGAGGCTAGAGAGCGGCCTGACCCTCGTGCCCGGGGAGCCTAATGGGGCCAGAAAGACAAAAGGAGGAAGGGGGGCGCAATAATCTAATCAGAAGCAGTAACAGCTGTGCCTCCTGAACGCTTGCAGGGGGCCTGCCTCTCCCCTTGCACTGTAGGAGTGTTGACTCGTGTAATCTCCACAACAACCTTGTAAGAGAAGTGTTAGCATTACCGTCAGCTTACGGATGAGGAAACTGAATCACAAAGCGGTTAAGGGGAGTGATTTGCCGCAGCTCTTAAGTGTCCGACGGAGGCCGGAACCCAGACGCTTTATCCCCTAAACACCACACCAGACTGGTCGATAGTGCACTTACTGCAGCACCGGCCTCCCTCAGAGGTTGGGTTTTCCCATCTCCAGAACATGTATATTGAGAAAAACCAATGTTGCAACGGTCTCCAAATGCTTCTGGTTCAGGACCTCCTTTGTTTCTTAAGTGGACTCCGTCCCAAGCAACGCTGGGCCTGAAGAAGCCTGGATGGAGTCGGGGTGGGGCCTGCGTGAGGCTGAGCCTCATCCCTGCACTCGCGCCAGAGCCAGGGAGATGGACTGGGATGCACGTGGGAGCTTCAGAGGGGGGGGCTGCCACCCACCAGCTGGCAGCCGTATGCGAGCACGGAGCCGGGAGGTGGATCTGTTCTGTGATTGAACGCAGTCCTCTCTCCCTGTTGAGTACGTGGCATCCTTCCCATTGCACGTCTGAGGAAGTTGAAGTTTGGATAAGCTAAGGGCTACAGTTTACTGGAGCCCCCCCGGGTCTCTCTGACTTCTGAAGCTCAAATTCTTACATGGGGAATTGGGGCTGATTCTGGACGGACCCCGGTCGCCCAAGGTGCTCTAGCGGGGAGCTGGGGCATGTGGACAGGACTCTCCAGCAAGTGGTGTTGGGTAGCCAGTCATCAGCTGCAGAAGGACGCAGGGTGCAGGGTCTGGAGCAAGCAGGTGTAGGAGCCCTGCTGGGTGTCTAAGGGGTCAGGAGGGTCTCGTAAATTCCAAGACCTTCGCAGGGAACCACCAGCATCTACACTCCTGCAGACCCAGGGCTGCTCTCCTTAGCCCAGGGAATCCCCTTCTGACTCTAGGACAGGCGGCCTTGCTCAGGTAGCCCAGGGATCCTCCCTCGTCCCGCTCCAGGCCAGCGCCTCCTGTCTCCTGCGGGACCGCGTCTTTCTAATACAAAACCCAGGGAGGAAACAGATGATGGAGAGCCAAGGAAATAAAAGGTGAGAAACACGACTTAATGCTTCAAAAATTGTAACACCCTGCCCCCCCCAAAAAATATATTACCTCAGTTGTTAAATGCTACTTTACCCTACCCTTTAGGAAAAGTACAAACCTCCCTTTTTTTTTTTTTTCTTTTTGGATACAGTTCATTTTCCTCTCCTTTAGACTCTAAAGGTTTGTACTAATTTCCTTTTTGTGATTTTTTTTTCCCCAAAGATCTAAGAAATCAAGAAGGAGCCTAAACCAGACAGTCTGCTTAGAAGGTGCTCCAACAGAAGGAGCTACAAAGGAGCTTTTTAAGAAAATAAAAATAGAAAAAGCAATATCGGTGGCATAGGCATTTTTGCCACTAAGAATAGCAGCCGACGGCTGGGTGCTCCCCGGGCCATCTTCTGAAGCTCATTGTGGTGGGAGCCAGAATGCATTTTCTGTTTCAATTGACGTTAATTTCGTCCCAGCATATTTCAGGCCTCTCATCACGAGATGATTCATTGCTGCATGGAAGCGAGTACAATCAGCTCAAATATTTGTAGTCTTCATGCAATTGCCGTAGGAAAACAGGAGACCGCCGGCCACAGGTGGCCCCATCCTGAGTTAGAGCGACAGGCAGTGGCTCCCTGGGCCCCTCCCCTCCCGCTTTCCTAACTTAGAACCATACACAGCACCCATCCCCCTGGAGACCAGCAGCTCCTGGTGAACGCATATTTTCATGGAGGGGTTGTGGTCCTGAAAACCCAGTCAGGAATGCTTCCGTGGGCAATTCGGAGGGAGCCTTGGCAGACCTTGTGCTCACATGGCTTTCTGTCCTTTGTGTCCGAGAAGCTCTCAGGGTATGTTTTCTTGGTGATAATCCCAGCACCCAAGAATCACAGGACAGGAGAGAGGCCTCCGACCACTTCCTGGCCATCCCAGTGATTGTATTAAGAGGAAATCGGTCAACAGTAGACAAGAGTCACAAAGTGTCACGTGGCAAAAGAATCAAGAGTAGAGTCCAGACCTTCTTGATTCACGGCCAGAGTACGCACAACTGCTCCTATTCTATGGGCTTTGATTTTGAATAAACTTCCTTTCTGATTATTAAAAGTGTTTGTGTTCATGACAGAGGATTTTCTAAATATTTACTCTATAATCTCAAGTCCTCAAATCTAATCACCATCAAAGCCGGCTGCATGGACATTCGGCCTGTGCAGTCGCAGGGGACTTCACACTTAGAAGCTCCTGTGCTCGGTTTAATTCTCTGCTGTTGCCGTGTTGAATTTCTTAGCAATTTTCAAATAAGGAGCCATGATTTTTGATTTTTGCACTGGGCCTCACTATTTATGTAGCTGGTCCTAATCACCATTGATACTTTATTGCCTTCCTTTCCCACGCCTAGCATCTTGCTTTATCCCATTCGTTTGCTCGTTCATTCATTTGTTCACTCGACAAATGTTTATTGAGCGCCTGCTATAGGCAAATCACAGAATCCTGTAAACATATCATTGAAAGGATTTCTCCCTTGATTGCTTTCCTCCACGAATACAGACTAGTGTGCTGGAGTTGTTGCTCCAGGGAGATTAGACTGGTTGTCCATGGGGAAAAGACTGACTAAACCTCATTTGACTGTAAAATAAAAGAACAAAATAAAATAAGGGAGAGGTCAGGCAGAGGGGGAAGAGGGTTAGGTAGAGTCCTTTTGCGTCTGTGAAAATGTGCTCTGCGTGTCCATGAGTGTGCAGTGCTCTGACGGGGACAGTGAGGGCAGGGCTTGAAGTGCAGACAGGTGCTGTTTACATGTCAATGATGGCTCAAACAACACACCTGTCATTGCAAACACCTTTACAACCTAGCTGCAGGAAACAGCATTAGATTCCACCCGGTTCCTACATTGGTCCATTCCATAGCCATGACCCAAGCACTTCTAGGGAAGGGCAAACATTTAGTAACTGCTCTGCGGACCTGTTCTGTCCTGGGTTTCCCAGCATTTCCATGGCCAGGGTGTGGCAAGGGATCCCTTTGCCCTGAAGTCTAGGGAAAGGTGCCTTTTAAAGCAATGAATACCTATTTCCTCCAAGCAGCAGGTAGAAAATGAAAAAGAAAGAGAAGACTAACCCCGGTTACGTGGCAGACACTGAAACCGCAAAGGACAACGCTGTGGGGTCTAAATGTCCTTTCTCCACGAGAAAAAAAATAATAATAATGGAACCTTTCTTTCTCTGGACCAAAGCCATCTGATAGGAATGCTCTGCATTTATAGCGATACATCCCACAGGATATTTGAAAGCCCTGATTCAATCTTTAATTTCTCTCCAACAAGGTGAGCGCCTGGCTTGAACCACTGTAATGAGAAGTTTCAACTCGGTAGCTAAGCGTTGTTCTAAGCCCATAAATATTCCCTGCATGTTAGAGGTCCTGGCAGGGAGGAATAATCAAAACTCCAGCTGCCTCCATGGTCCCTGACCCCGTGTACCTTGTTGCTGAACGTCTCCGAGGAGAAAGGTCTCCAGACCCCGCGAGGCGAGAGAAAACGCCCCTTCAGGGAGACGAGGATGACTTGGCCTTCTCGCCTCAGCCTTTCCCTCGGAGAGAGCCATTCCCACCATTTCCCTGGGTTTTTCGTAGAGAAACACCCAACCTGACACTGAGAAATTTCACACCACGTGCTTTCGATTGGACGTGAGATAACGACACGGGAATTCCTCCCATAAAGTGTGTCTGCTGCTGCCAGGCGTGCCGCCGGCAATCCACGCGCCTTACTAACACCAAAGTGATATTGTGAAAAGCAAATCCCACCCTGTGTACAAGAGATGTCCCACGTGCCCGGCGCCCTCCTGAGTTGAGAGCAACTGCGATGGACAGTCCATCACACGCCCAACACCCCGTCTCAGGTGCACACGGAGAGGTCTCTCTGTTTCTCTACCTCTGGGTTTTCTCTGAAGTCACCAAAGCCGGCTGAACCACTGACTGATGAAAGCTCACTTGGCTTTACAAATGACCGCCCCAAAAGGGAGAGGTCAGGCAGAGGGCAAAAGGTCCGGCTCAGGCCTTCGGCATCTACGGTGACCTGCTCAGCCTGCCCGCACGTGTGAAGCGCAGGGATGGAGACGGGGAGGGCAGGGCCTGAAGTGCAGACAGGCACTGTCTACACGTAAGCAGCCCAGAAGGGCAAGGAATCACGGCCTCTCGGGGCAACCTTCCCCCAGTGGAAGATGGGAGTCAGAGGATCAAGGCGCCAGCTCCCGTTCGTCAGGGAGCCAATTCGTGTGCATTAAGGGATCCCCAGCCAGACTGAGGTCTGCCCACCCATGGCAGTTACCAGCTCGATGACCCACACAGTTCCTGCTGTTCTTCCTTCCCTGCACTGCTTTTCTGCACCCCCTTTTTTCCCTGGGGTCACCTTCCAAATAAACCACGTACTCCCGAGTCCTCCTCTTAGGTCCTGCTGTCAGGGGGACCCACACTAAAACATCATATCATCCCCCTCTTAAAACCCCTCAAAATCTCTTTGGATTTAGGATAAAACTGAAGCTTCTCAGCTCAATATTCGCAGCCTTGAAGAACCCGCACTAAGCTGCTATTTCTCTTTTGAATTCCAAATGCCAATAGCCTGACCCGCCCGAAGTTAAAGCCGCCACTCCGTGTCCAGCTTCACGTCCTTCCTCCTGCGCCATTCTCACTTCCTTATTTCCTGGGACCTGCCTTGTTACCGCTTGTACCTCAAGACTCTGGTTTGATGCCCCCTCCGCTGGGAACGCCCTTCCCTACTTCAGCCTCCGCACCTGGATGCATTTCCACGGCGCCTTGTTCACAGCGTCGTCCTTGTGCCTGTGCCCAGCGCCCCAGCAGATGGTATGTGCCTCAAGGGCGGGGTCCAGTCTTCCTCTGACAGTGGAGTCCACGGCTTCGTGCAGAGCTTGGCACTTAGACATTTTTAAAGGGCCATATGGCTTTTCCTTCTGTTCTCAGCTAGACGTGGTGTCCTCTTCAGGGTCCTGGGTATTATCGGTCTTTTATGTGGGCAAGAAAGGGACAAGATTCTTAAGGAAGTGGCATGAAGTGACTCAGCTGAATATTTGCTGACTCGTCCATCATAAAAAAAATCCGCTCTCCGGGAGGGAGGGGAACGGGGAACGATGCTTTGTAGGTATAAAACACGTAGGGCAAGGCAGACAGAGGCACCAAGTGGAAGAATCTGGGGGCCTTGGAATGCTAGAGTTGGGAGAAACAGAATTACACAGCCCGGCCGAGAGAGAGGGGGCGACTTGTTCTCAGGGTCTAGAAGCCCAGGCTCCCAGCTCCCAGGCAAGCGTTCTTTCCAATTACCCACGTCACCTCTCGCAAACGGTGAGCCGGAGCTGGGCTGGCTGGGCCTCGGCCTTTTCTAGCAGGTCAGAATGCAGTCTTTTTTGAAGGGTAAGGAAGTAGCAGGGAAGCAGTGCTTTGGAGAGAATAATTGTTCTGAACACCCCACTTCAAGCTGAATCTGGCAAATTTCCCCAGAGGAATCAGGTCGCTACTCGTAGAACAAAGCTCAGGGAAAAAAAAAAATAATAAGCAAGGGTAGTTGAGTTGATGGATCAGGTTTTCTCGTGTGTGCTGTGTATTCAAAATATTCTCCCTTGTTTTCTTATTTCTGTATGTACAGTCCTTTCTGCACTGTGCATTGTGCAAATTATATGATTGTGAACGGGGAGAGTTAGGAAAGACTGTGTCTAATTCATTTCTGCTTCTCCAGCATTGACTAGTTACCACTATTCCCAGTAGATGAACTGAATTATGTATGCAGCAAGGCCGATGGAGATGAGGATGGATGAGTGGATAACCGACAGATGAATGGTGGGGGTGTGTGGATGGTGGGGTGAAGGGGTGAGGTCTCTCCCCTTCTTGCCCAGCCCCTCCATGCCCAAACTCATTATTCTTTGCCTTTTTCCAGGCCTGCTCTCAGGACAGGATCTGATTATTTTCCCCAGCAGGTAGAGTGTCTCCATGACCCAGATGTTTCCCAGACTCTCCTCATCTCTGCAGAGATGGGTTTCTTTCACTATGAAAGGCCTTTCTTCATATTCTTATTACCCAGCTGGACCAGTCCTCGGGAGACCATAAAATGCTGAAGGCCATCGGCCAGCCATGCGGTAAGAAGGCAGGCCTGAAGCCCCTCTGAGGGGAGAAGTCCACTCTCGACTGTGTGTGACAGCTCCAGGGTTTGTGACCCATGGTTTGATGCCAACCTCTGGGGACACTTTCCCCAGAAGATGCAGATTCCTTCCTTCACCTTCTTCTCTCCATTCATTTTAGTATTTTTCTAAATTAGCATTTCATTTCCCTAGACAATTCTATCATGTTTATTTCAGGAATTCCAGCAGTTGCTATTAGTGTGACCTACATATTTTTTTGATATCCTGGATGTTCTCCAATTATCATTAATCCAGTATGTTTTTAAAACCAGTCTTGGAAGTAACTGTAGCGGGGAACTAGTCTTGCTCCTTTCCAATCAACGGGGGGAAATAATAAGAGAAAGATTTCAATCATGAGCTGAGAACTCTGTTTCCTAAGCAAAAATCCAGGAGAAAAATTGGCCACTTGGGAAAAAAGGAAGCAAAAAATTCTTGACCCACTATTGTGTACTGGATATTTTCACCTATTATTTCCCACGATCCTCATAACACCCTACAAAATAAGTATCAAAATTTCTTCTTTTAAAGATGGGGAAACTGAGGCTCAGAGAAATTGGAAGTAGTCCCGAGGAAAAAAGGCTAGTAAGTGAGGAGGCAGCGGCTGCACTATGCAGGCAAGCTCTGCAGGCCCACAGGCTGGCCCAGAGGTTGCCTCTGGGTGTCTGACCCCTGCATCCCACCACCGCCTTCTCTGCGGAACAGCATCCTGTGGCTGAGAGAAGGCGGCCCGTCCTTCCTTAGCCTTGTCCCTCCCCATCTCCACTGAACAGAGCTGATTGGCTCTGGGTTGGACATTCAGCTCAAGTCCAGCCAATCAGGAGTCCTTCTCTGTAATTTTTCATATGGAAACTGGAAATCAAAACCAGGCCTTCTCTGATACATGGCGACAGAAGAAGTGAGACTGAGACATGAAGGCCAGGAGCACTGGGCAGTCATTCACAGGGGAAAAGTGGAGATGAGAGAGGAGTAGAGAGAGATGGCAGAGCCCCTGAGGTGACCAGTGCCCAAAGCCCAGGGGCATCTTCGTCCTTCTTGTGGTTTGGCTGCTCAAGCCTGCCTTGTCCGTGAGCCAATAAAAATCCCTCTGCCTAAGCTGGCTTTAGTCATATTTTAGTCTTCAACAACCAAAAAGGGTTCAGACTAATATGAGGGTCCTGTGCACACATTTCCTCATCCTCGGTTGGAAACTCGATAAGCAGAGCGGGGACTGGACCGAGCAAAGGACACCCCGTGCTTCTGGAACGTGAGGAAGATTCGCTTGAAGAGCTTTCCATGCCTAAAGACTGAGTACTGGTTTCTAAGGAATCTGAAGGGCTGGTCCCACCTCGAAACAGCTCAGTAACAAGCAGAAGCACTGCGCAGGGGCAGAGAGATGCAGCTGTTTCGCAGTCACAACCAGTCACCTTCCTTCCCCCAGCCTCAGTCTCCCCGTCTCCTAATGAGATGGCTGAATAGATCGGGGTTCCAGCCACTCATCTACCATCTTCACTATGGGCACCAGTGTTCATACAACATTTTTTAAAATGGGTTCACTTCGTTGTCCTTTTTCTCTGAACAATGGCTTTGATGTGCTGGCCACACTTTCTCAAAACACACTAAAGCGCACAACCATGCAAACGAAGCAGGTTCGACTGCGCCTCGCTCAAGCCCCCTCAGGCTCCTCCGCACTCTGGAAACCACGCTCCCTCTACAGCGCCAACAACTGTGTTGGGGAAGGTGGTGAGGGACGGCCGGTCCGCTCAGTTCATTCGACAAACGCTTCCGGAGTCCCTGCTCCAGGCTGACCGCTTTGAGAAGCCAGGGCAATGTTGGTCCTGTCAGCTGATGGTGAGTGAGCATTTACAATGGGCTGGGCACCGGCCTAAGTGCCGTGCAGCTGTGATCTCATTTTTATCCCCTGAAGTCCCATGCAGTAGATGTAACTAACTTCTGACTCTCGGAAAGGCGAATTATCGATCGCTTAATTCTAAAGCTAGTGTATTAGTTTTCTATTGATGCCATAACTAATTATCACAGATTTAGTGGTCCATTTATTATCTTACAATTCTGTAGGTCAGAAGTCCAACATGGGTCTCACTGAGCTGATAGCAAGGTTATCATCAGGGCTGCACCGAAAGGGAGATTGTTTCCTTGTCTTTTCCGGCTTCTAGAGGCCGCCACCTGCCTTTGCTCGTGGCCATCTTCCTCCGTCGTGAAAAGCTAGCGACACAGACCGTACCCAGGTCGTGGTGCCATCTCTCTGGCTCTCTGTGGCCAGGACAAGTATTCTGCTTTTAAGGACACATACAATTAGATGGGGCCTCCTGGATAATGCAGGATGATCTCCCTCATCTCAAGGTCCTTAGCCTTCATCACATCTGCAAAGTTGTGTTTGCCACATAAGCTGACATATTCACAGGTCCTAAGGGTTAGAACAGTCCTTGGACATCACTGGGGGCCATGATTCTGCCCATCACAGGTCGGGAGGGGCAGACGAGGTAACACCCTTCAGCCCCTGAACTTAACTGCAACATTAGAAGCAGCACTCAAGGCACAGGTAGCTTAGTGGAGGTGAGCGGAGCAACAGAGAGGACGTGCCTACCCAAAATTATAGTCCGTGTTGATTTGTTGATTATTGTCTCTTTGCCCAACTAGACTGTAGGCCCCAGGAAGGCAGATTCTAATGGCCTGCTCACTGCTGGACCCCCCTCACCCACAGTTGCACCGTCTACCGCAGAAGCCACAAGCCACATGAGCAAGTGCACGGGAAAGTGGCAAGTCCTGCTCGAAATGTGTAACACATATATGGGATTTTAAAGATTTGCTATGAGAAAAAGAATGTAAATTATCACATTAATATTTTTGTACTGATCACATGTTAAAATGATAATATTTTAGACATAGGAGGTTAAAATAGAAAATATGAAAATTATTTTGCCTTTTTCTTTTCACCTTTCCTAACATGGCTACCAGTACATTTAAAGTTATCTGTGTCGTCTGGATTATATTTCTGTTAGGCAGCGCTGACCGAAAGAATACTTGGTGCAGAGACCCAATACCTACCCGTTGAGTGAACTGAGGGGTAACATAGTGAGAGCTACGTGGGGAACGGACCGGAGCCTGGCATTGAGCCGTGGGCAGCCGGTCTGGAGAGGCAGGCAGCGAGTGCCACGCAGACCCACAGGGAGAACCGGTGTGTTGGGGGCGCCCAGCACAGGCTAAGTTGGACTTCACAAATTCTATTTGTCGTAGCAGAACCAGTAAAGGGCTGTAAGCTGGGAAGTGATGTGCTGAATTTCTGTTTGAGAAAGGGGGCGCTTTACCTGAGTTATGAGAGGCTAGATCAGGAAGGGTGCCGGGTCCTCAGGCAAAAGCAAAGCCTGGGGAGATGCCCTTTTCAAGAGCGAGAAGTTAAGAAACAACATGAAGGGGCTTATAGAAAAAATTTTTGAAAAGGAGTCATGGTGGGCTTATGTGCCTCAGAACCAAATTGGGCGAGAAGCAATTAAATGGAATGGAATTGGGTAAACTGGTGAACGGGAAGATCACACCCCAGAGAGACAGTCTCTGTTCTGCCCTGTCAGAGTGAGGGAACAGAGCCTCTCAAGTGCAAAGCCAGCCAATCCAGAGCGGACAGCAGGAAGGAGTGTTTCATTCTGAAGATCACAAAGCCAGAGGCAGCTTCTGCAGAGACAATGCAATGCCCGTAAGCAGGGGCAGCGCGGCACCGGCAGTGGGTTCTGGAAGGGTCAGGCCCACCTGACGGAGAGGAGAGAACATGCCCCGCGGGGACCTCCGAAGCCACAGCGGGTGCGCCCAGCACATCTGGGCTCTTTGTTACAGAGCCGGGGGCAGGGCCCTTTTGAAGGGAGGCAAACAGGTTCAGAGGCCTTCTCCAGTCCTGCCTGCAACATGGCTTCATTAAATATTTCACAGAGTGGGAAGCCCACTTCTTCTGAAGGCCTTTGCAACCGGCGATAGACCGACCGGAGGCTCCCCAGTCACCGGGTGAGCAGCCCACCACGGCCTCAGTTCTCCCTGCTCGTTTTGTTTCTCCCTCTGTTCTACGGCCAATTAATTTCAAAACTGAAACATACCTCACAAACGTCCAATCCATTTAAGTGGGACAAAGGAGCCCTGACGCTCGCTAAAGTGGGGAGGGAAGAGGCGGCTGCATTCTAAGCGGAGAGGAGGCAGACTAACAGGAGACAAGGGACCGAGGGACATGGGGGTGTGAGGCTGCTTGCTCTGGCTCTGCATTTGGGGGAAGCCCTGTTCCCGGGACCCTGAGAGAGCCAAGGCGCACGGCCACACTCCCCCTGAGGTTCCAAACACCCTACACAGGCTTCGCTGTACAGATGAGGCTAGGACAGGACCAGCAAGAGAGAAAAAAAATTAATGAGAAAAGAAAGTGATTTCTGGGAAAGAAGGTGAGTTTTACATCCCATTTACTTTCACTCCCTCCCCAGATCCCGCTGAAATGATAGTAAAAGGATGTTTAAAATCGAAGTACACCACCAAGAGTGAACCCTGACAGAAACTACAGACTTAGGGTGAGATTACGCCCACGTAGACTCATCAGCTGGAACCAAGGGGCGGCACCAGCAGGAGACGTCCACCGTAGGAAAGGTCATGCCTCCAAAGGGCGTGGGGGGCATGTGGGAAATCTTTGTTCCTTCCTCCTAATTCTGCTGTGAATCTAAACTGCTCTAAAAGATATCGACGTCATAAAAATTAAAAAAAATAAACCAACACACATGAAGAGACTAAGGAGACGAGAGTAACAAAACACTGGAAGCAGGAAAGCAAGTAGATGATAGGGAACCAACTGAGACCCCAAGATACGGACTTCTAAGCTTGCAGGGGCCTGAGAATCAAATCCACTTCCATAATGGGGCCCCCGAATGCTCAGCACCAGGAAGCCCTGGAGTCCTTCACAAGTCCCCCAGGACCTGTGGAATAAAGGGGTTCCAAGGCAGCAGAGGGGGGAGGGGCTGCAATCCGAGCCCCGCCCCCGCGGCCCTCCCCGCCCCCGCACCCAGGCTCACTGTGGGAACGCCTAAGTCACACCTGCTCTCGCCTCCCAGCAGCACAGAGGGCCAGTCCTTACTCCCAGCCTGAGTTTCCGCCCCCCCTGATTTCCCCCTAACAATGTTCCATCCTGCAGAAAAGTTGGAGAGGAGCACAATGAACGCCCATACCCTTTTCATTGGATCGTGAATTATTGTTTCACACATTTTCTGTGTGTGTGTGTGCGTGTGGTGTGTAAACCACTAGAAAGTAACTATTTCAGCCTGCACCTCCTGAGACTAAGGGCCTCCTCTTATAGAGTCATAGAAGGAAATTAACATCTTTGCAGTTTCATCTAACATAGCCCACATTCAAATTTCCCCCACTGGTCCTTTGGAACACTACAAGCTGTCCTGTGTAGTTTCGTTTATTTCTTCGAGTCTAAGACCAACGAAGGTCCATGCACCATATTTGGTGGTCATGCTCTGGAACCTCTTTCAACCCAGCCTCCTGGGGCTCAAGCTGTGGTCCTCGGGCCAGCGGCCTCAGCAGCACGTCAGTATTGTTCGAAAGGCAGAATCTCAGGCCCTTCCGACCTTTGGAATCAGAATTTGCATTTTAACAAGATCCCCAGGCAGTTTGTGTGTATGTTAAAGTTTGAAAAGCACTGCCCTGAAACAAATACACACACACACACACACACACACACACACACAGTGAGACAAAAGTACATTTACAGTTGTGAGTACATGAAACACAATTTATTCTTGTACAACTGTTTATTAATTATTGTATAATTTTTCCATATGAACAACCGTAAACCTACTTCTGCCCCACCCAGTGCAGAAGGAAGGCTACCTGACTCTGTCTGATGGTTAGAAATCACCCTGAAGGAGGCCCAGCAAGCTGGCGGCCACATGCCTTATTCCTTGCTGCATGTCTAGTAGCTGTGAGACTTTGGACAAGTGACCTAACCTCTCTGTTTCTCATTTTCGTCATCTGTAAAACAGATAATATAGTAATTGACCCCAGTGGATTAGCATAAAATTGAGCGAGTGCATGTGAAACGCTTGCAACTGTGCCTGCCACATGATAAACCCTATGGAAGTACTTGCTGTTACTCATCGTGATCATCACTGCCACCACCACCCCCATCATTGAGCCCAGTCTTTGGCACAGAAATAGAGCTCCACAGACAGGGAGGGGAGGGAGGGAGGGA
Source organism: Mormoops blainvillei (assembly GCA_004026545.1). Taxonomy (NCBI): domain Eukaryota; kingdom Metazoa; phylum Chordata; class Mammalia; order Chiroptera; family Mormoopidae; genus Mormoops; species Mormoops blainvillei. The sequence goes on along the minus strand of PVJD01005315.1, from coordinate 88,718 downwards.
GCAAACATCTTTAAAAGAAGAGAGGATATGTGAAAAAAACAAACAAACCAAAAACCCAACCTGGAACCACTTTCCTTCCCACCCTGCCCTCGCTCCCTGGCTCAGGACCACTCCCTTGCTAACATTTGGGACCCCAAGTAGGTGTGGATTCCAGCCCACCTCACTGTTCATGGAGAACAGAACTAACACAAGGTCACCGGTGAAGCCCGTGCTGGCTGAGGAGAGGTGGGCGCTTTCCCATCTGCTTCCAAACAACACTGGTCTTATTATTTCAAGTGACATGCAGTCCTCTCTGTAAATCTGCTTGTCGTGCCAATTCAGCTTTTATGTAAGTGCATGCCATTTCATTTTCCTCTGTATACAAGTCACTGACGCGAGGCAGCACGGCCCCAGGTATGCCGTGCTCCCTGGAGGGTGACCTTGGCCTAGTACTTAGTCCCTTGACCTGAGCAGGCAGCTTGGCCCTCTGTGCAGAGACCATGAAGAGCCTCTGAGAGCTGAGAGGTAAAGGTAGTGAATGAAGAAGCGAGAACAACAGGAAGTCAGGGCCTATGGAAGCTGGTCACGAGAACTGGCTGTATTACGGTCTCCAATTGCAAGGACTTGGGATTTTCCATAAAAGTGGAGCGAGATGGCCAGGCCTCTGCGGTGCAGGTTTCGCAGTATCGGTAAGAGTGTCTGATCCAGTAAGGGGCTGAGGAACAGTCCGAACAGAAAGAGCTGTCACAGAAGAGCCAGACACGGGCAGTGTGACAGAGGGTTACTCGGTCTCACCTGCACCTGGTGAACTACACCTCGATCCTGGCACTAACTACCCAAGTTAAGGAGTCAGCCCTCATAAAAAGATGTGCCCTCACTTCAGACGCCAGAAGCACGTAGGGCCCCCAGGCCACCAGCCCTTCTGCTGGCCGCAAGTTTGAGGGTTCCCGTGACCCCCTGCCTTTTTGGTAATTCACTAGAATGGCATGCAGAATGCAGGGAAGCACTCCCCCTATCACTACAGTTTTATCATAAAGGATACAGATGAGGACCAGCCAACTGAAAAGACACATAGAACACGGCAGAGGATGAGATGGTCCCCTACACACAGCTTCCCGGTCCCCTCCTTTCAGGATCAGGATGTGTCACCCTCCGGGCACACTGATGTGTTCACCAGCCAGCTGGGGCCTCCTCACACAGGGATGATTGGTCATTTGATCTCCAGCCTTCCTTCTTTTTCCAGAAGTCGGGCTGGTTGGAAGTCCCAGCCCTCTAATCACATAGTTGGGCCTTTCTGGTGACTGGCCCGCATCCTGAGTCATTTCAACTTGTTGACATAAACTTAGGTTTAATCCAAGTTTCCCAAAATTACAAAGATACTCCTATCAGTTGGGAAATCCCAAGGGTTTTAGAAGCTCTGTGTCAGTACCCACAAGAAGACCAAGACCAATTCTTTATTCTACAGCAAGGGCACAGGCAGGGGAGAACGCATGGCAACAGATTTGTGCTAAGAAGCCTCTCCACTCCTGTGCTTCGGGGCGCTCCGACCTGCTCTGTCCATCACTTAGTCCTCATGGACATCACTGGATGGTGTGTGTGTGTAGGGGAGGGAGGGATGGGGTAGGAAAGGGAAGAGAAAAGACAGAGGGAAGAGAGAGAGCAGAAGGGAGGCAAGGAGAGAGAAAAAAGACAAAACAGGAAGGAGACAGAGAGAGAGAGAAAGATTTGAACTCCATCCTACAGGAGGCTGAGCCCCACAGAGGACGAATGTCAAGTCTAAAATCGCGTGGTTCATAGAAGGCAGCAACGAGACTTAAATCCAGGCCCATCCTATTCCAACCTGTGCTTTCTCCATCTAGATCAGAATGCAAACCAGAGCGTATGAAGCTGTGTGTAACAACCAAAAGAAGTTGCTGAAGCCTCGTTTGGGTAATGAGAATGGGCAGAGGTCTGTAAGTAGAGTCAGCGTGAAACCTACATCTGCAGCTCTGTGGGGCATGACAGCAGGGAGCCAGCGGGAGGCGGGAGGCCCAAGAGAAGGGCTGAGTCCAGATGGGCAGTGACGAGGCCGAAACAAGGGGAGTCGCGGAGGGAATGAAGTGGGGAGACAGACCGGAGGCAAGGAATGTACTGATGGTTGACCACTTAGAAGCAGGAGCCCTTTCCCCTGCATTCCAAATGCAAGTGGGCCTATTGTGCTCTACAGTATCCAGCCTCTGCTTTTTATACATGTATCAGACAGTTCTGCTCTTATGCAAAACCATGTGTAATTCTTTCATTATCCCAGATGTCACTGGTGCCATGAATCCAGCTGGGTCCCCTTTCCCTTTGACAATATAGATCAGTCATTCCTACCACAAAGTGCCTCACTGGCATTTCGTTCCCACCCCACATTATCATATGAAATCTATGAAGAACCAAGAAAAGTGACTTGAAGCTTTGGCACAATGACCTGGACAGGATAGGCAGAGCATCTGTGGGCAGCCCCGCTCATCCCCTTCGGAGAGCCCCACCCCGCCCCTTGCTGCAGGGCTCCGGAGGAGATGTTGAGGGCTGCACACCTCACGCACACTTGCTACAGTGAGAGGCTTATAGGCAGCCCAGCCAAACTTGGGTCTTCACCCCCTAGCAAAAGTGATTGGTCTAAGAGGAGCCAATAGGACAGAATCCTTCCTTGGAAATGAAGGGCTATCCTGTTTCAGTTCAGGTTACTGCCAATCATATTCTCCAAAGGCATGGTGGGCACCCTTAGACAGCACCAAGAAGGGATGGGGATAGAAGGACAGGGAGAGAGAGAGGTGACCATGTCCAAGAAGCCCTGGCTCAACCCTTGACCTTCCGAGATACAGGAGCCAGTTATTCCCTCTTCTTTCAGGATGGTTTGAAGTAAGTTTCTGTCCAGAGATGGTCTGCTAACCTATGACATTACTTTGAAATCAAATGCTGTGCTCCCCTTGTCCTGTTCTCTAGGCTCTCCGACGGCTGTAGCAGTGTGCGGACCCTTTTCTTACCCAGCGGTTGACTACTGGTCCTGGTCTAGGAAAGGGGACGTGGGTACCACAGGATTTAGAAACTTATATGAGCCAGTTTGGCAGCTGGGAGGGTTAATTATTATTATTGTTGTTGTTAATCATTAGCAGCAGCAGGGGCCCCGAAAAACATCCATTGGACCCTCTGTGCCAGACAGTGTGCTCGGGCTTCATCTGTCACCTAATTTGATCCTCGTTCAACCCTGGCAGGTGAGTAGCGGGGTCCCATTTTATACATGAGGACGTTAATACCTGTAGAGGCTAAGTAATTCATTCCCAGTCCCTCAGCTTCTAAGTGGTGACATCATTATGCTGATGGGAAAACTAAGGACCAGAGAGAGAAAGTGATTCAGTCAATGTCACACAGCAAGTCAAGCTAGCTGCAGGAATCACACCCAAGCCCAGAACTCCGGGTGCTCAGTCTCGTGCTCTTTCTGGGTCAAATCGAAACTACGTCAGCAGCACCAGAGAATACTGTCCAGGCGACAGGGTAGGTCATTAGGCTGACAGCTAGTCTGCATTCTTGGATCCTTCCATGAGAATTTTAGCCAATGCCAAGAGCTCAGAGAAGGGGCACATTCAAGGCAGACAGATGAGAAGCTGCAAGCTGGTAATCTGTGGGCTGGTCAGAAGTGTTTGTCCTGCCTGCAGAGTGACACACAAATTTGATTTGATACTTTAGAATTGGGAGACTGCCCACACAGACCTGGCCTATAACTTGGCAGTCGATTTCACTGGAGTTGGTAGATTGAACGTGGGAGTCCGAACCCAGGCTGGCAGCAGAGTGTCCACCAGGCACAGCTAGCCACCAGTTTATCCTCCCTGTTTCCACCTTCATACAGTTTTTGTGGTTCCTACTGTGTCTACCGAGGGCCTGACAGAGCTGGAAAGGACAACGGCACAGCTGCAGCACCAAGTTCATCCCTATGATAATGAGCAGTTTCCTGCAATACCGCTGTGTAACAAACAGCTCCAAACGCTCAGTGGTACAACAAACAAGTTTCGCTCTTCGGTCTGTAGATTGGCTAGGGGAGCTCTATTTCTGACTTTGGGGGAGAAGGGAAAGTAAGGGCCGCCCTACTTCTCTCTCCAGGACCAGCAAACAGCTGATCTGAGCTTTCTCCTTTCATAGCAAATGGCAAGACTCTGAGCGAAGCCATGCGAGTGCAATGAAAGCTTGGGCTTTTGTCACATCTACTAGCATTTTATTGGTGCTAGTAAGTCCTATGGCCATACCGAAAGTCAAAGGGGCAGAGGTCAGTACTCCACCTTTCCTAGAGAAAGACACAGCAAAGTCATATGACAAAGACACATAATTCTATTACAAGGAGGGAGGGGAGACTTGGGAATAATCTATCTACTACACCCGCAAGGGGTCAGTCTTTTAAGTCATCGATTTGCCACTCTGCTGGGCCCTGTGGGACCGGAGGACAGAGAGGCAATGGGGTGGACTGGAGTCTGTCTCTGCACTAAGCCAGAACACGCATGCACAAAGCTAAATCGGGAATTCAAGGCCACAGTGGGAAAAGCACTGGAGAGAGTGGAGCAGATCGCACGCCCTGGTCTTTGGAAACGAGGGAGAATAGCCGGGCTCGGTGGCTTGGGGACCTGTGGATGGAGGCAAGTGTCAGAGATCAAAGCATGGTTCCCTTCACTGCCCAAGAACAAGTCAGGGCTAATGAGGAGGAAGCCTGAGAAACAGGCCCCAGTGCGCAGGCCTCGCCACTCCACCAGAGGCAGATCCCACTAATTGGCCCGCTTTGGCCATGACTCACCAAACACAGGACTGGAGCCCAGGCCCAGCAAGGGTCCCTCCGCCTTCAGTCAGGGCTCAGAGGCGGGCTGAGCACTTGGGCAGCCAGCCAGGCCAGACTGCCAGGATGTATCCTGAGTCACTGAGGCTGACAGCTCTGCTTTAACCCACTTCAAGCCTCAGGCTTTATTTCAGAAAAGTTGTGCAACGCGAGAAAGGAGGAAAGGAAAGATGCAGATTGGAAAGGGATTATTACAAATTTACAGATTGGGTAATTTAAGGGCGTGGAATTCTTTGTGGGCTTGGGCTAGACAGAGAGACCACCCTCCTCTCAGTTCGCCCACCAGCCTTTTCTCTTTCCTGGCTTCCTTAGTGTCCCTGACCGATAAAAAGAGAATTATATCTCCATCAGCGGCCAAGACACATCCGTATGCCTCCCTTGGGGCTGTGGCGGCAAACCCGGGTAGAGAAAGATGCTTCTCCCCATTAGATTGGCCCATGCAGCCAGGAAGTCCCACGAACCCCAACCTTCAGTAGCCAAATCACCTCGAGCACATGCCCAGGAAGAAAACACCTAATAGATTTCAAAGTTGAGCTCAGGTATCCCGTTCTGGAATACAAAATCACACAGATGGCCCAATCTCATGACAATATCAGAGACCGACAAGTTCAATTCCGTAACTTTGCAGATGGGGAAATGGAGGCTTGGGGTTTGAATAACTCCTCAAACATTAGGTTTCCTCCTAAAAAGAGGAGTAAATAACATGAGGACTTCTGGGCCAGACACTGTGCTAAGGACCAGGGCAGCTGCCAGCCCCTACTGTACCTTTATAAAATAAAGTGATCAGGTGCAGGTATCTGGGGCAGGGCACATGGCTTGGGGGGATGGGGCATGGGCTGGATTTCAGCCCCCATTTGCTCTCTAGCCAGGTGCCCTTGGGCAGTGCACAACCACGCATAGCAGCCTTGCCCAGCACTGTCCTCATGTGGTGGACACTACTTGTAGCATCAATTAACAGATGGAAAAAAAATGAGGATTAGAGAAAGCAAGTAACTTGCTTAATTATACAGAATTAATAACATGCAAGTCTCTAGAGTTTGTGATCTTAGAAGACAGGATAACACAGATGTGATCTCCCTTGCCCATTTTTTTTTGAAGTTGTCAAATATTTTATTGGTTTATGAACCATTACTTGGTGAAAATCAGGTTGCTGGGAACACAGTTAACAACATATAAAACTGTATCCATGGTGGAGATCTAGTTATCTGTTTAGAAGTATAACGTCCTGGGTGGGCAGACCCAGGGAAACAGCCCATCTAGTTTCACCCCCAGCCTGGGAACTAGAAACATGGTTCACTCGAAGTCTCACCTGGAGACAGAAGCTGAGCCAACCCTGGAACCCAGGCCCGGACACTCAGGCCAGTGGTCCCCACCTTGCCTGGCCAGGCGCAAATACAGATGGGTTCCCCACTTTGTGCTCTGTCAGGAGACAGGGCCAAACAGGAAAGGGGTGCCAAGGGAGTTCCCTCTGGAGTCCAAGACCTGGGCCAGGAGTTCAGGACCAGGGCTGGGGAGGAGACATATCACTGTATTGGCCATTGCCAACTGACGGTCCTGCTCAGTTCTTCGGATGAAAAGGCCACCCCATCCCTCAGACAGGCTCTAGGTTTCATACTCAAGAAACCACCCACAGCTTTCTGCAAAGTAATGCATTTATTTTTAATTTTACAGAGAGAGGAAGGAAGGGTGGAGAGAGGGAGAGAAAGAGAGAGAGAGGAACATCAATTTGCTGTTGTTCCTCTTATGCAATAATTGGCTGATTCTTGAATGTGCCCAGACTGGGGATCAAACCCACAACTTTTGCATATCAGGACAACGCTCTAACCAACTGAGCTACCCGGCCAGGGCCAGCAATGCATTCTTATAGTCAGAAAAGAGAAGCAGCCCCTGCCAAGGGAAGCCAATGGATTGTCTTCTACTGACGCCCCTGAACATATCTGCCAGTCTTAGAAAAGCCAGACCGCCTGTACCGTCCTGCCATCGACTCTTCATGCCTCTATGCCTTCGGCCATGCTGTCACCTCTGCCCACTCGCCCGTCCCCACTATGCCATCCTTTGCTTGTCTAGGTCCTATGGATCCTTCACAACCCAGCCTAGGAAGGACTTCCTCTGGGAAGCCTACATAATGTCCCCATTGCCCTCCCAGTTCTTCCCTGCTCAACTAAATGTTTCTCCTATGGGCTCCCAAAATGCCTTCCGTTCTCATTCATTGAATGAGATAATGCATTGGTTTCTTTACCCCCATAAGCCTATAAGAGGCAGGGGCCAGTTTATATTTTATTAACACTACAAAACAAATTGGTCTTGTGCACTCCAAGTTATATAGTAGGTGCTCAAGGAATGTGTTGCATAAATGAACAGGAAATGCTCAACACTCATATGATAAAGAGTCGATTTGGTAAGCTGGGATGTTCAGATATACTGCCAAGAATAGTCTCGGTCAGCAGTGGGTCTTCAGTGACACTTAGTTTGAATATGACTAAAAAGCCAGCTGTGCCCCCCAGATGGTTGAGAGCGTCCTGATGGCGTCCCCGAGCCCCTGGACTGCAAACACCATTAAGCACATCCATTATTCCAGCTGAGTCTCCGGGCCTCCACCCAGAGCGGGTCAGGCACCCACGCCCCCTGGTCCTGCAAGAATAATGATGAGGGAGGAAGAGTAGTCAAGAGAGGATGATGGAATAACCGAGCTGGTCTCAGGCCTCTCCTGGGGCTGTGGGTAGCCCCTGGCACCTCGGGCAGGGCCTGGAGCAAAGCACCTGCAGGCGTCAGGACAGCTTGTCAGAAACGGTGGCAGGCCAGAGCGGTCCGAGGTTGGAAGAAGGGCCTGTTTTCCTCCCGACGACTTCCAGGCTGGTCATTACAATGACGCATAGCTGGAGGGGCCTCAGGGAGATGGCCTCCTCTTGAGGACAAAATATTAAGTCATCAGTCAAATGTAAACAGCCTCCCATCAGGAGCCTGGTTTAGGACAAAAGATGGTGATTCTACATTATCCACAGCACAAGAGCCAGCCGGGGAGGGAAGGCCCAGGGCCAGGTCAGGACCCACTTCCCGAGAGCACTCACTGTGCACTGCACCCCTCTCCAGGTTAAACATTTTGGACCCTGGTCCCCATCTTCACACATGGAAGGGGCTGGTACTCCCAAATTAGAGAGACCAAGACAGCAGGGTGGAAGCTGGCCAAGGACTTGCCCTACATCGCACATCTAGGAATCTTGGGGGGTTGGGATTTGAACCCATGTTTCTGTCCCCAAGGCTCACTGTCTTTCCTCCACCCCACACCAGCTGCTTGCTCTGGCCATGCTTCTCCCCAAGGTCAAGGCTAAGCTGTTCTGGCTCAGGCTGGCAGGGGAGGACCTCCAATTCACCAAACACATTATTCATTGTCCAGTTGTTACTCTGTCGCTCCATCATTCATTTGAGACATACCTACTGTCCTATTATGCCCCAACCTCTGTACCGGGCATGAGGGAGGGGAGGAGTGATGGAGAAAACCCCTGAGGCCACTCCAGCTCTTTAACATGCTCGTGAACCTTCCCTCCTCTGATTATCTGAGCAATTCTGTGAGGTGAGATCCACCAGCAGAGAAACAGGCTCAGAGGGGAGAAGGGACAAAACTGTGCCTTGCACAGGCCTATCCCTGTGCAACGAACTCGGCACTCATTTATTCTGTGGATCTAGCAACTGAGCCCTCAAGGTGACGTGGATGACAGAGACAATTACTGCTGGAGCTGGGGCCGCAAAGCCACGTTCCCTGCCTCCTCCATAGTCACTCGAATGTGAGAACTGTTATTTGCTCTTGTCAGAGACTGAAGCATGTCCTCCTCTCCCCAAATTCATACACCAAAGCCCTAACCCCCAAGGCGGCTGTATTTGGAGGTGGGGCCTGTGAAAGCTTTTAAGGTTTTAAGGGCAGGTCCTTAACCTATAAAATTGTATCCTCATACAAAGAGGAAGAGACACCAGAACTCACCCTCTCCATTCATGTACAAAGAAAAAGACCGTGCGAGGACACAGAGAGGAGGTGGCCACTGGGAGCCAGGAAGAGAGGCCTCACCAGACATCAGCCCTGCTGGGGCCTTGGTGTTGAACAGCCGACCTCCAGAGCTAGAAGAAAAGAAGCTCCTGTTTTTTGAGCCTCCATCCTGTGGATCCAGTTCGGGCAGTCTGAGCGGACTAATGTGGGGGCTTTCATGGAGGACATGTCTTTGGCCTGTTGGTTCCTTTTACATCCCTCACATACTCTTGTTTTCCCCAAATCACCATCTCATTGACAAGCTCTCACTCCATCTGGTCCATGGGCCAGCAGAGCCTTCTATTCCTGCAGCCAAGGGAGGGAGGCCACCTGACGCCTTTGCCAAGCCTGGCTGCCTACAGCGGCCACGGGCAAATTCCTCGTGAAGAGCATGGACATGAAGTGGGACCAACGGTACTCAGGGATAGAGCAGTTAAAGGGAGGCTGGTCACAGCGCGTGGTGTCCCTGTCACGAAGGCAGAACCACTTTTCACGGCAGAATTCAGGGGTTGCCAGACCCTGGAGCCCTGGGCCTCCCTCTACCTCCCAGGCCACATGATTAAGTGGAAACAGCGTGGACGAGACAGCCTGGCCTGGGTGTGACTCTGGCCGTGCCACCTGCCGAGAGGCTGGTACTCCGTGGGGTTATTCACGGGCACTTTGGCACTCACCCTTCAGGCAGGTGGTAGGATGGACATTCCCGCCTCCTGGAAGCTGAGCACGGCCAGGTCACTTGCTTTGGCCTGTGAATGAGAACTCTGGAGGGCCAGTGCCTGCTCCCCCATCCCCGTTCGCCTCTAGCATGGCAAACGGCAGAGTTCCTAAAGGCGGAAATCACAGAGGAGCAGATCCCGTAGCTGCCCCGCAGTGGGTATAGGGTGAGCAAGAAATGAGCCTTTCTTTCCAGTCACGAAGATTCTGGGGACGGTTGCTGCTACAGCACAACCTAGCTCACCCCAACGGACACAGAGACATCGATTAAATCACTGCCTCCTTCGGACTTCATTTCTGCACTTATAAAACAGGGATAATAGTATCTAACAAAGCTTGGGGTGGGGGGGGATAATATATACCATGCTTGGTAATAGCAGGTCTTGGACAAATGTTAGCTTTCTTTCTTTACTCTGCAATGTTCCCCCTCCCCCAGTCCTTCACAGTGAGATTAGACAGTTGGAGGCCCCGTTCCTCTAGGACAAATGTACGGGATCGCCCACCTATGTGCCCCTAGTTCCTTGTCCTGGGTTGGCAGCTCAACAAGTCCTCAGTAAGTATGCATTATTGAGCACCTTGATGTCGAATATCCTACCTCCAGAACTAGAAGAAAACAAAATTGAATCATAATTAAGCTCTGAGCACATTGTCTACTCTGTGTTAGGTCTCTGACAATCCCTCCTGCCTTCCCCCGGCCAGGAAACACCCTTTTGCTTCTTCCCCAGATCAAGATAGCACATAATCCTAGACTCTCAAGCTAAATGGGCAAATCTCCTCCTCTCTTCCAGTAGTGGAATCCCCTCAGCAAATCCGCTGATCGATTTCTCAGTCTCTGCCAAGCCATTTTCAGCAACAGAGAACTCACTCCTTACAAAATGCTCTTTTATATTTGGAATTACAAGGAGGTGGGTTTGGCTCCGGGCCAAGTCCATGAGTCCTACTAGCAGCTCTGTAAAACGTGTGCCGTTATCATCAGCCCATCCTGCAGACAGGAAACTGGGATTCAAAGAGATAAGTCAATTTGCCCACGGTCACTCACTAGTCATGACTGTGTTCTTGAAGGCACACGCAGGCAGCGTACAGGTGTTAAGTATTAACGGGGTGACAGGCAGCTCTGTTCCCGGGAGGGGCGTTCCTAGTGACTCCACATCTCCATGTAAACCCCATTCCAGAATTTCCAGCTTGGCTTTTGGGAACCTTAACAATGCAAAACAACCTTCAGCTCTGTTAAGACATAAATCTCAATAAATGATTTCCAATAACCCAGTCCTTGCCAGGAAAGGAAACATTTACACTGTTGCCCATGCATAATATAGGTTAATCTTTCAGGATGCATTAAATGTGTAAGTGTCGAGAGTGAGGCAAAATTCTGGTTGTGAGCCAGGTCATTCTGCAGAAAAGAGGAGATGCTGAGGGAGAAGGGGTCTTTTTAGACTTGGACCCACCTGACGCTATCCGTTAAGAGCTTTGTGTTAGCAGTGGGCACAGTATGCAATCTTGCTACTGATTTGCCAGGCAGGGAAATAACATTTTGGTTCCAAACAGATGCTTCCCAAACCCTTAATGGAAGCTGATGACTTCAAGATGGGCTGGCTGCTTTGTGGCTTCTTCAGAGACAGTCAAAATTAGGATGGGACTTGGTGCACGACAAAAACGCCAAATCCGCTAAAGATGTGCCTCAGTAACTAAGGAGTGGAGATGGGTCCAATTAGCCACGGGCTGGAATCAAAGGCACATGCAAGCAACTGGAACGCTTAGTTGGGCTTTGGAGGAAGCAGAGGATGAAGGCAAGAGGAGGGAAGAAATGAGAATACTGATAAGCAGTGTATTTTAACTAATTATGAGATCAAACTGTATGAAATTGCTGATATGTGAGGGTTACTGCCCCAAAATATGATTCGTGTTAATCTAATAATAATAGAGATAGGTTAATATCTATTAATGTAATATCATAACCACAGAGCCCAGTGAACAGTCACATCACCATCCACAAAGCGAGACCATGGTCCAAGGAACAGGACACAGGCCACATTAACTGGGAAGTTTATGTGCCGAAGTGAAAAGACCTATGTATTTTTGACAAGTTGGGAAGAAAAAAACCCCACCAAAACAAAAAGACAGAAAGGATATGCTATGGTCAGAATGCCTATGTGTCCCCTAAATCATATGTGGCGATCCTACCCCCCAAAGCTGATAGCATTAGAAAGTGGACCTTTGAGATGGACTTTGGTCATGAGGGTGAAGCCCTCACGAATGGGATTAGTGCCCTTAAGAGGGAAGCTCCAGAGTGACTGGAGCCCCTTCCACCATGTGAGGGCATAGTGAGAAGGTGCTGGCTCTGACCCAGAAAGAGGGCCCTCACCAGAAGCCGCCCCTGCTGGCACCTTGATCTTGTACTTTGCAGCCTCCAGAACTGTGAGCAATAAATTTTATAAGTCACCCAGTCAGTGACATTTTGTTATAGCAGCCTGAACAAGCTAGGAGAGGAAATTGGCGCCCTAAGGAGGACAGCAATTAAAACTGTAGCCAAGTTGACTGAGCCCAACAACTTTTACAGCTTCTATCAGCACCGTCCTGGCACATCAGCAAGGGAGCACGGAGCAACAGAGCCCACCTCTGCCGTCACACTGCTAGGGTTCAAGTCCTGATGATGCTCCTTGCAAGCTCTACGAGGCTAAATGGTGTCCCCCAAAAGATACGCCCATGTCTTAACTCCCAGAACTGGTGAATATTATCTTATATGAGAGAAAAGAAAATATTATACCTTACATGGCAAAAGTTGGATTAAGTTAAGGATCCTGAAAGGAGGGATTTATCCTGGATTATCCAGAAGGGTCCTAAATCCAACGACAAGTGTCCTGGAGGAGACAAACGCAGAGAGAAGATGCCACACGTACCTGAAGGGGAGGAGGCAATGTGACTACAGAGGCAGAGACTGGAGTGATGGGGCCACTAACCAAGGAATCCTAGTGGTTCAAGAGGTTCTCCCCCAGAACCTTAGAAGTACAGTGCTACCCACACCTTCATTTCAGACTACTGGCCCCCGGAACTGGGCGACAATAAACCCACCAGGGTTTTTTTCAAGCCACCAGGGTTAGGGTCATTTGTCACAACAGCCCAGGGAAACTAATTCACAAGCCTTCTGCTTCAGTTCTCTTGGTTGAAAAGTGGGATGATAATAACCTATGAGGGGATACACATGAAAGGTTTAGCACGATACCAGGTAAACACTAAGCACTAAGTAAATGTAAGACGCAACAGGCGAGCCACGGCATGGACTAAAAATTGCATCATACCCAAGAAAATGGAAATAATTGCATGCCAGGTATGTATTTGGTGCTTAAAAAAGGCGAGACCTCCAAATGTGAGAAGCGAGGTGTTCTTGGTGCAGGCCTGACTTGCCTGCACCATCCAATCTCGGGGCACAGCTGGGAGCTAAGAGCCCTTCTCAGATAACTCTCAAACCACCACCAGCCAAAACTGCTTTGGTTAAACACACATACATATGAAAGAATTCTGGAAAAGTCTATTTACCTTCTAGAATTCCACACTGGACACAACTTAAACAATTGGGAACCTGGCATTTTGAGCTCATTCAGCCACTGGAAAAAGTATCTTTCAAAAAGATAGTTTAAAAAAATAGGACACAAGGGAAGAAAATGGTTATTAAAGATGCTTAAAAGCCTTCCCGAACTTCAAATGGGCTCTTCGCAACAATAATACTGATGATTTAAGGGAAAAATGAATCAAGACTCTATTGATTAAATGTTCCTTAAATTATGTATGGGTTTTAAAATGTGTGGCAGTATGCAAAGCACGTTGGAGGTAAAACATTTGAAAAATCGCCCAAGACATTTAAAGAACAGGGAATGTGGCTGCAGCTTCAGCCCCAGGAGTGAGATGCCTGGGAGGGAAGGAGTAGAAAGGTCAACCCAGAACCCTTAAGACCATCTGTGCCCCAGCACAGTAACGCCAGTCCCAGAGCCCTGACAGCAAGTGGTGACGTCTGCTTCCTACTGACGAAGCACTGATCTTCCTGGTGGTCTTGGCTCTTCGCCAGTAACCTCAACGCACTGTTTATTCCAGACATTTACTGAGCACCTACTAAGCACCCAGCCCTGTGCCTGGAGCACGAGGACAGATACAGTCTAACACAGCCACAGTGTGAAAACAGGCCATGGCAATCCAGGGAGTTGAGAACCATGACATGAAAGATATGGGGTGCAGGGTTGTGAATGCCCATTGGGACAGCACCCAGCCCTACCCATGGAGGTTAGAGGGGCAGTTCCCACAGGAAAAGAAATCTACGACGAGGCTGAAGGGTGATCCAGCACTGGCCAGATGCAGAGAGAAGGAAGGGGAAGAGAGAAACTCAAAAAGGAGGTGCCGGCGGCGCAGGCCAGGTGCCAGAGGCACAGGGGGCTAAAGGTCAAAGCAAGTGCGGCCAGGCCTGCGCACCTGGGCCACCTGCCCAGCGTCCACTGGCAGCTGCTGGGCTCCACTTCCCATGCGCTCCTGGCTCTGCTCACCCACTGTCTTCAGAGTCTCCTGAATTCTTCTGTGACAGACCCCTTCCCATAGGCCATTCCAGGCCTTAGGGGGAAAGAACGGCACAGCAGCTTGCAGAGAAGCCACAGAAAAGTGACGGTCCGGGTTAACGCGGTAACTTCTCAGCATGAAGGACAAGCCCTCTCCCCAGCAACCTGCCCCTCAGCATGTGACCATCACCTCCCACCCCCAGCTGCCATTCTTCTTACTTAAAACCACGCCAATTGGCAGGCTCTGCCCATCGTCCCCTGTCTCCCATGTCCCACAAATCCATGCTGAGCTAGGACCTTCTTCTGCCTCCATAGCCCGCCACCGCACAGAGACCTGAGAGAGGAGATGGGCTGTGCACAGCGCCTCCTTCAGGAACAGCTGGAAGGAAGAGCAAAGCCTGGGCACCAGGTCCTTCCCCCATCAGTCCTCACTGTGGACAGGGGCCATTCCTTCGCTGTCCCCAGAACCCGTATCTGGAGGTCCAGGAACGTCCTGGTGCCTGGCAGTGGCAGCAGCTGTCCCCTGCATGGGCCACACTTACCACACGTTACCCAGATCCCGCTGTAGCCCTCTCTGCTATGAGCTGCTCAGGGGCGGCGCCCTCATATTTTGCACATGGTTGTTCTCCCTCATGGGGTCCAGTGCCTGACGCAAGACGTGCTTAATAAACGCAGTGAAGGGGTGCACACAGGCATGCTGGTTACTATGCCCTGGCCCCCCACTGTTGCCTTGACGGTCACCTCGACCTAATGAGACAGGAAGGGCAGGGCACTGAGTCTCAGTAGAGGCTCCTCCAAAGCAGATTGGCCCAAAGTCACACAGCACGAGAGACCAAGTCAGGACGAGAACCCAGGCCTCCAGCCCCCACCACACCCCCCACCCGGCCTCACTTTTCCCATCGCGCTGCCGGCTCTCTAGACGAACTCAGTCTCTGCCTGCGCCAGTCTGAGCACTGCACAGGGCACCCCCAGGGTGGGAGAAAGAGGAGGGGAAAGGAAAGAGAGTAGAGAGCAGCCCGTAGTTCCCAGCCCTTGAGAAGCTGGCCACCTGAGCTCAAGAGCTGCATATTTGATTTGAAGATATTATTTTCTCCTTTTCTCCTTCCACAAAGTGGTACATGGCCCATTTATATATTTAATTAGTATGAATTAAAATTAATAACATCTTGAGTGGTTCCTGACCCTTCTTGAGATAATTGGAGACACCCTGGGGTGATGCAAAACCAGAAGGAAGAATTGCTGATCCAACCAACAGAGGCTGAACTTTTTCATGTGTCTGTAATCAGCACATTCCCCGATCACCCTGTGTGTGTGTGTGTGTGTGTGTGTGTGTGTGTGTTTTAAACAAAGACAGGTATCCTCATGATTTGGAGTCACATCCTGTCCCTTGGGCTGCAGGGCTGAAGGCATGCCCTTGGCAGACAGACCAGCTAAAATCTGTCCTGTCTGCCAGCGCCAACAGATACACAGCTCTTATAGATATTTTAACAGTTGTCATTTGTTAACAGGTTTTTATGTCATTATTTGTCTCCAGAGGTACAAACGTAAAAAACATTTTTGAGCACCTACTGTGTGCCAAGGAGCACACAAAATATGCTCACAGCCGTTAACTTGTCCATTTTTCACAACAATCCCATGGGAACAGAGAGGGTGCGGAAGCCGTGTGACTCTCCAGTTGAGAAAGGAGGGAACTGAGGGGAAAGATGGCATGGGAGCTCGACTCCGGATTGAACCCCGCCCCAGGGGTCAGTTACAACCCGAGACGTTGCTACAACACATACGTTCATCTCACCCTTTGACCTGCCTCGGGTGATCAGTAAAGTGCACAGCTCAGCCCCTCCCCTCAACGCAGCAACGGCAGGCACCGACGTGGGTATGGCAGGGCCTCCTTCACCGTCTGAACGCCTCCCACTGTCTCAGACCAAGGACACAAAGGCATAAACCTCTATCAGTGGGCAACAGCTGAAGAATAAGCCTTGGCCACCCCTAACGGGGAGAGGGAGTCACACGGTGGAGACCCAAGCCCACAGGAGACAGGGGCTCTGACAGGGCCACTGAGTCCAGAGGCCTGGTGTGGGCGGAGAACCCAGGACATCATCCAGCAGCTGGGACAGATATGTAGCCTCAGCTAAGCCACCTGAGTACACCAAGTGTCAGCTTCTGCACCTCTAAAATGAGCAGGTTAACGCCTGTCTATTGGAGCTTTAATGGTAATAATAATAAATCCATTATTTGGCAAGCGCCTAACACAAGAGTCACCATTTTGCAGGTGTGGAAACAGGTTCTGAGTCACACAGTCACACAGAGACACCCGTCTGTCTACGTGGCACTCCCTGGCTTCTCACAGTGCAGGAATGCCGGTCTCTGGGCCCACAGGGAGGACAGTGAGCTTTAGATAGTAATTGAGAAAGAAAAGCATTTGCATATCTTCTTCGGGGTCACTCCAAACTCCAGAGGCCAGGAACATCCGCTCCCCTGACACATCCTCACTCCCACTGGGCAGATGGCCCATCACCCTCAGTTGTCCCTCTCCACCCTGCTGTCCCCTGGAGGACAGGGTAAACATACCAGCTCCTACATTGAGGACTGTGCTTGTGGGGGGGACAGCATTTCTGGGTCAAATTAGGTCAAACCAGATCAGCAGCGCCAGAGGTGCCCCGGCACCAGGTAATCAGCTCCGCGCTGGTTCCGCCCTGAGCCGGGTAATTTGGGGAGGCAAGATTTAGCTGACTTCAAAGAAGGGGGAAGCAAGCTTGCAGAAAGAAATTGATTTCAGCGAAACACAAATTCATACTCACTAAATGCCTTAACGCTCCGGAATCAATTAAGACGAGACAGAGAAAAAGGTGCAGAGAGCAAGAGAGCAGCAGCAGGCCCAGCTGGGACAAGGGGGGCGGGGGGAGGGAGGCTTCCAGGGGAGCAGAGCAAGAGGCCCCCCCCCCCCGGAGTCCAAGGGGGCCCCTCAGGCAGGAGGGGAATCCTGGGGCTCTGGGGCGCTTCTTTCCCCAGGCCCTAGGGGACTGGTAAACAGCGGACCTGGGACATGGGTCATGGACTCTCAACGGCCAGCGTCAGAGTCAGCTTTGGGGAAGTGGAGGTGGGGAGCTTCACGTGTAGAGCCCTGGGGGGCTCCCTGAGGCTCCGATCCCATAGGGCTGATCCGTTAGGGCCGTCTAACTAGCCCCCGTCTCCAGGGTACGTAGTCGGGGGCCACACTTTGAGAAGCAAGGAGTAGACTAGAAATTTCAGGGTGTGCCCCTCTTCTTCCCTCTGGTCACCATGGTAACAGCAATGCCCACACGCACTGCTCATCCCCTGGGACTGCTGCTGCAGGACGCCTGGAGACAGACAGCGAAAAGACCTTTGCATTAGACCCTCTGGAGAAGACGGAGCCTTTCGGAGCTATTAGGAGGGGGAATCATAGACCTTAGAAAGCCTGGGTGGTGGGGGAGAGAGGATGGGGGTGGTTTTCAAAAGCCCTCAGGCTCCTGGCCTGGATAGCCAACTTCCCAAGAGGACTAGATGTGACTCAAAGGACTAGGAACACTTTGAAAGACAGTTGGGCAGTTTCTCACAAAACTAAACATACTCTTATCAGATGACCCAGCAATCATGCTTCTTTGTGTTTGCCCAAAGGAGCTGAGAACTTAGGTCAACACAAAAAAGCTGTACATTGGTGTTTACAACAGCTTTATTCATGACTGCCAAAACTTTGAAGCAACCAAGGTGCTTGGTTGATGAATGATGAAAGACACTATGGTACATCCAGACAATGGAATATTATTCAGTGCTAAAAAGAAACGAGCTATCAAGCTATGGAAAGACACAGATAGACCTTAAATGGATATTGCCATAGATACTGTATGGCTCCAACTAGATGACATTCTGGAAAAGGCAAAGCGATGGAGACGGTAAAAGGATCCGTGGTGGCTAGGCACTGGCAGGGCTGTGAATGAATAGGCAGAGCACAGAGGATGTTTAGGGTAGTGAAACTGTTCTGTATGACGCTCTCGTGGTGGATACATATGTGTCACCCTATTTTTGTCAAAATCCATAGAACACACACCACCCAGAGTGAACCGTAATGCAAACTATAGACTTGGGGGGGGGTAATGATGTGTTGACATAGGTTCATCGATTATAATAAACACACCACTCTGCTGAGGGTAGGGCATTGATTACGGGGCAAGGCTGTGCATGGGTGGGGGCAGGAGGTATTGAGAACGTGCTCTTCTTCTCAGTTTCACTGTGAACCTAAAATTGCTCTAAAAAAAAAAAAATAAAGCTGATCAACAAACAAACAAATAACGCTGGAGGTTTCCTCGGGTCCCATTAAATACAGAATACGCCGGGAGGGCAGAGCCGTGAAACATGGGGTAGGGACCAAAGCCCCTGGGGACATGGCAGGAGTAAAGCCAGGCTGCTGGCCGGGTGCGGATTTCTGAATGGGGAGTCAAATAAGTACAACAATGCAAAGATACCGTTTGCAAAATCAGAACAGGAAGTACAGGCTCCCTTTCTCCCCACCCTTCCTGCCCGCACAGATGATATTGCAAACACCAGCAGGATCTCAGTGTCTCTGTGCTGCCTTGAAATTCTCAAAGATGCCTTAATTCCCCCCAAAGAAAACAGCTCAAACGAGCGCATAAACGACCAAGTGGTTCGGGGAGCATCAGCCTCGTTATCCGCTGGGCGAGGCTTCCTAAGGCCCCTTCCACGCAGAGTCTCCACGCCCGCTCCTAATAAGGGCTCCTCTCCTGCACGAGAGTCCTATAAAATGCATAAATATTCCTCAAGGAGCTGAGAGAGCTCCTAACAGTCTTTAATGGCTATCATAAAACGAAGGATGAAATGTGTGAAAGGAGATTGGCTGTGATGATAGTGCATGGTATGAGGACAGTGAATTTTCTAATGCCTTCCTGGCTGAACTTCACAGCAGAGAGACTCTGCCTGGAGTCAGGAGCATGCCCAGAGGAGGGAAACCGGGGAGGGGACATCCAGTGTCTAGTCAGAGAACCCTGGGCAGCTGAACTGGGAAAGCTGAGGGACAATGATGGGAGGAGATGTGCCCACGTTCACACAGCAAATGTCGGGCTCCCATCTAGAACTCCCACGACTCTGTATGGCCCAGCCAGGCTGGGTCCTAGGAATTTGCATTGGTCATTTATTCTCTGGGTGACTGAAATAAAAACTAGTCTATACTAAACAAGCCTGTGACTGAAAGAACTTGACCCTGGTTACACAGACTCCCTAACCCCTGTGAGGGCCAGAGACTGGTCGGCTGATGGAGCCTGCAGCCTGAGCTCTGCTCAGAAACCGAACGATTGCTCTGGAGTATATCAGCAAGGAAGGCACGAGGGCAGGGTGCAAAACTGAGAACCCGCAGACCAGGGAAACTAGAGTAGGCTCCCGAGGACTGTTTTCCAGAATGGGTTCTATGATGGGCTTGGTGTATGCACCTCAGAGCCATGGGCACGTGGTGGGGGGAGGGAGGACTGAGTTGGCAGCAGAGCCCACAGCTCGCAGAAAGCAATGCCCCCGGCTCACGTCTGGGCATGAAATAGCTCGATACACAGCAGTTCTTGGCAGGTGCAACACCGAAAGTCTACAGAGGTGCTGCACCCGCCAAGAACTGCTGTATGTTGAGTTCCTGTTGCAGGCCAAGGCACAAGTTACGGGCTTTCCACGTATAAGGACATTTAGCCCTCACAGTGCTAAAGTGGAGTCTAACCACACTGACCCACAAAGATCTTAGATGTAAGATCTAAGGCTGGTGAAATAACATCCAGGTAACACAGCCAGATTTGGGCACTCGTTCATGACCCCACCATGGTCTAGGGCCTACTGGTCTACCAATACTTAGGTTTCACCTTATGCTCTACTGCCTGTTTTGTCTTGATGATACAGAAGTGGTTTCTGATATCTGACCCCCAGGACCTTCGGGATGTAAGCCTCTCTGCTCCTCAGGATCACACCACCCATGATGATTCAGGGACCATTATTCCAGAACTTACTGGGCTCCTTGGGGGTCCCAGGTCAGCCACCCTGCTCATGATGACATGAGGTCTAAGAAACCACATTTCCCTCTGCCCATCCAATCTGACTAAACAGAGGAGCTTTCAGTACTCAAGTCAACAGGAAAAGCTTCAGCTGAGGTCTTCACTGCACAGCAGTGAGATCCAAACGGAGAATGGGGCATGAGCAACTAGAAAAGGTTAAATCTTTTCTTGTAAGTTTTGCTCCCTGGCCAGATTGGGGACATCTGACAGTGCTCAGCACACATAACCTAAGACTCTGATGTGATCCGACGTCATCCTAAAGGCCTTCAGGAGCAAAGACACAAAAAAGAAATCAAATGTAGACAGACTGGAATAGGAAAACAAAAGCATCGGTCATTCTAGAAGACGGTCCTCATGGAAAACCTAAAAGAATCTATAATTATTAAAATTAAACAGGAAAGCTGGCAAAATCATTGCACATGAGAGCAATGCACAAAACTCAATTATATGTATTTTACTATCAAGCGCATATAAATAAAATTTAGAAGTACGCCATTTTATAATAACAACAAATTGCATAAAGGGCCAAAGAGAGTTTAAGAAAATATGCTCGAGACCTTTGTGGAAGAGATTAGAAAGATTTACTGAAAGACACTGAAAAAGGCCAAATAAGTAAAGAAACAGACCAAGTTCATGGGCAGAAAGATATAATATCATAAAAACATCAAGATGAGAAGAACTGGTTTATAGATTTTATGCAATTCTAATAAAAATTCCCAGCAAGGCTTTTTGTGGATCTTGACAAGTTGATTTATAAATAAATATATGTGTGTGTATTGTGTGTATACACACACACACCAGATATATACATATATAATTTATATATATAAGTATTATATATAATTATATATAATATATAATTTTTTGCTTGCTCTATAAAAGACAAATGTAAATTCAAACAACGCTGAGATATTAATTTTCATCTAAAAGTTTTCTAAAAATACATGGGGGAAAAGGTACTTTTATACGTTGTCAGTAAGATCTCAAAATTATATTAATGCCACAAAGGGGAAATCTCAGAGAAGTAAGACTGATGGAGTCAAAGACCACGCCACCACAAATTCAAGAAGCCCTGACATATCTTTAATGCATATGCAGGTATGTAGGTACGAATGTCTGTGTTCTTGAGCTCTAGCCACCGAAATGGTCCAGATACGATGATTAAGCCAATAGCAATGAGGACTCCTAATGCCCAGACTAACAGTTTTGTTTTGTTTTTTAGCAGCACTTTGCGCAAATAGGAACCAGGACTTCTTGGACAAATGGTTAATTCCAGGTCTGGGGTAAAAAATGTCCATGATGAGCCTGGAACAACTCATAATTTCAGATTTCAAAGAAGCTGACAAACACCTAGGTCATGTGAAAAGATTTCAGGGTAACTCAAAGAAGCTCCCAGCCGCCACAGATGAAGCAATTGAGACATCAGTGAGGAAAATGACTAAAATGGATTAAAATAGGTAGATTTAACCAGTGAACTCATAATTTTTAAAAACAATTTTGGTACCATTGGAGGATGCTCGCCAAGTCATTATCTGGAAAACTGGTAAATAAATGAATTGCTACTGGCTCAGTGCAAATCACTGATTCTGGTGTGGTCCTATTTGTCCCATTCTCCTCTAAAAAGTGTACCTCAAGGTTGTTAACAGTTAATTAAAGAGAGTTCATCTTTATAAAATAACTCCAGTAGGAAGGACTTGTAATTAGAATGCAACCACTCTGTAATCTGTAGTGAATTAATGGATCTAGGCCGTAATGATCAATGGCTGCCATTAACGTAAGAGAGAGATGACTGAATACTGCCTGTCTCCTGATGGAAGCACTACCACCACCTGAGTGAGGCAGTCTTGGCTCTCCCCCACCCCAACATGAACTTAAATCTGACCACGTCTCAAACTATCTATTTACAAGAAATACAGAGAACAGAAGGAGATATTAAATGACACTATGATGATGTAATAGAAAAGTCCAGACCATAACAGACTCTTGAGATGGGCTTTACTTAAATCCTGATTCAAGCAGCTTATAAATCTGTGAAAGAGTTTGAGAAATTTGCTTTGTTAACTGGATATGTGAGGTCATTAAGTTTTAGATGTGAGAATAGTATTATGTGTATATATATTTTTAAATCCTCACCCAAGGATATATTTATTGATTTTAGAGAGAGGGGAAGGGGACAGGGAAGAGAGACAAACATTGACATTAAAGAGAAATATCAATAAGTTGCTTTCTGCACCTACCCTGACCAGGGATCGAACCTGCAACCTAGCTATGCCGGGAATCAAACCCACAACCTTTTGGTGTATGGGACAATGCTCCAACCAACTGAGCCACCGAGCCTGGGCTATGCATGTTTTTAAAGAGTTCTTAAATACATAGATGGTAAACAAAGTAGTCAGTAAACCACAGAAGCCAAAGGTGGGGAAACCTGTCCCACCAGTCATCAAGAATTATTAACTTAGGAGATAATGTCACATTAGTGCAGGGATAGACAAATTGACTAATGGTGCCATAGAGAGTCTATGTGTGTGTGTATGCGCACGTGCGTGGGTATGTGTGTGTATGTACTTTTTTTTTACAGAGCTAATTTTTCAGGTAGATGGGAGATGGTAGACTAATCAATAATTGGTCACTGATGTGACGACAGGTGAACTGATTATCCACATAGAAAATAAACACTAAAAAAAGATTGCTAATTTAAACTACACTAAAATTAAAAACTTCTGTTAATCAAGAAGCACCTGAAAGAAAGTGAGAAGTTGGCTCAAACTGTGAATGACTTTTGCCACATATATACAAGACTAAATAATTAGAATCCAGAATATGCTGGCTGAGAACCAAATTGTTTGACCAAGCTGTTTATGGAAAAAATGTCTCAGTTGTCTGACAAAACTTCGGGTCTCAATTCTCTACCAGAAACCCTTGAATGCTGATACCTGTATGATCAGTCACTCATCTCTCAGGTGACAAAGGAAATTTGGTTCTCAAACAAACTGCCTCTCGAAGAATTTTCCACAATGAATTAAGCTCGAAATCTGCGGTCCCACTGTATTTAAGTCCTAAAATCGGTGAGAAGATAATTCAAAATTGTGACCATAAAATATACAGTAGCCCCCCACTGTCCAAGGACACACGTTCCAAGACCCGCGGCAGATGCCTGAAGCTGCAGACAGCACGGAATCCTGCATGTACTATGTTTTTTCCTACACATACACATACCTCATCACTTAAGGGAAGCATTACGACCTCTCTTTGGCATATGTGAGTTGCGGACATCACTACTCTTGCACTTTGGAGCCATTAGTAAGGAAAATAAGGGTTCCTTTTGCACAAGCACTATGATACAATACCATGACAGGTGATCTGATGACCAAGATGGCTACTAAGTGACTAATGGGCAGGTAGCGTCTGTGGCGTGGGGACACTGGACAAAAAGATGACTCGCGTCCGAGCAGGATATCACAAGCACCATGCTGCTCAGAACAGCATGCAGTTGAAAATTTATGAATTGTTTATTTCTGGAGTTTTCTATTTAATATTTTCAGACTACAGTTGATCTTGGGAAACTGAAACCGCAGGAAAAAGGTGACCACTATTTATGTATTTGCAGCCTAGAGTTCTATGTCCAGCTAGGAAAAAAGATCTTCCTAAGACTTGCATGGTCTTTCAAAATGTATCATCCATGCTCTTGGAGAAGAAGCCCTCGATCCAGTGAGGATGACGGTAGAATCCAAGGACCTGAGGACAGAGCACAGGCAGTGGGGGGATCTCCCAGGCTGGCGGGAGGGAAGTCCCAGGAGGAGAATGGTTCTGGTAGCCTGGAGAGCGGCTCCACAGGCCGAGCCGCAGGGCAGCAGCTCCCAGAGCTGGCAGAGCGTCTGGTGGGTTCCAGCTCACTGACAGGCCCCGCGAGTCTGCAGTGCGTGGAAATCCCGCAGAGGAACAGAACAGTTATTTGAGCCCTGGACGAAACATACAGTTGCAGAAGAAAGAAAATACAATCATAAGATGCTGCATGTCTCAGCTGCGAATGATATGTTCATGGTCATACCAACGACACTGACTGTTGGTTTAACCGAAGTGGGGGATAAATGGCCCCGGAGAACTGGGGGAGAGGGCATGCGTGTGGGAGGGTGGGAGATGGCAGAAGCGAGCCAAACCTGCATCTGCCAGGGCAGAAAGTCCACAGATAATGTCCAACACAGACAACGCTGGCAATAATGGCCTATGCGTGATCTTCAGAAATGTAAAGGTGAATATCAAAAGAAGCTGCTCTGAGCAGAAAGCTCTTGCCCCTGGGGAAGAGGGAGTAGGTGAGAAGGAATCGGTCAGGCGTCTGCTGGTTTTCACTAAGATGCCAGTGTAACTATTTTATACTTTGATCTACTCCTTTGATAACAAAGAAAATTATATTTACGTTTTACATGCACAAGCCCACCTATCTACACATACACATTTGTACCTACATAAACACACACCTACATACACACACAGACGTGCATCTACCTACGTCTACACCCAGCCGCGCTAGGCCCCGTGGCCAGTGCTGTGAAAATCTGAGGGAGGGCCTCAGGGGAGGTGGACAGCGCACGGCCCTCGGTGGTGCGAAAGCTGAGCCTGGCTCAACCTGAACTCAGGTGGCACTCCTTTCCTGTGATCAGCCGGAGAGCACTGGGACGTCTGAGCTATGCCCGGCTTCGGCATCTCCTCAGAGCCTTGCAAGTGCCACCTCCCATCTCACCACTGTCATCTCTGAATGTTTCTCTCTCCATATCTGAAGGTTTAGGACCATAAAACCCAACATTCTTTTATAATACGGAGCATGAGTCTCACCAAAGTGGAGTGCATAAAATCTGTTAATGAAGTACAAGAAGTCTGCTTTCTGTGAAGGTTTGGAGTATGTAATCCCTATATTTAATTAACATGCCTGAAACAATGCAAAGCTGCCTGCTTTCAGCTCAGGTTTCCCTGGAGTCCATGTCATCTCCTGATCCGCTCAGCACCCCAGAGCTTGTTCCCCACTCTAGGCTGGGGCTTCCGCAGAGCCCTAGGGTTCCATAGCCTCTGGCCTGTAGAATAAAGCCTGGAACCATGTTCTGGAATCTTCCTCACCCCAAATCAGAGATGAGTGATCTCGATGCTCCTCTGCCTCCCAGAGATCAGGACATGGGACAGGGGAGGAAACCAGGCTCCCATGCCCTGGGGTTGGCTGCAGACCAGTCGCGGGCCCTCTGGGTCCTTTCTTCTCCTCGCTCATCACGCTCCCTATTCCTGCAACCCTCGGGCTGGGTCTCTTTTCCTCTTAATGACACCTGCTCTTTGAGGGGACATCACACTGTCCACTGTCCACTGCCCATCCCAGGGGTATGGCTGATGGGGTGGAGAGTGGGGGTGGGGTCAATGGTCAGGCAGGAGGAGATTCAAGGGGTCAGCCAAGTTAGCGGCAGGAGGAAGGAGTGGAGCAAGTGGAAGGCAGGTTGGAAACCAGCGAGGCAGATGCATGTCCGGGCCCTCTGGGGACCGTCGCTAGCTCCACCCCCAGCTTTGTGCACCAGAAGGCAGAAAAACTTAAATTCAGTGTTTGATACTTTGGTTTTTTGGTGGGATTTTTTTTAAAGCCAAATGGCACTTAATTTTTTAAAAAATATAATTGACATATAACATCATACAAGGTTAAGGTGTACAATGTGTTGGTTGGAGATACAGGTATTGCAGCATGGTTACTACTACAGCGTTAGCCAGTTCCTCTATCATGTCACATAATTATCATTTCTTTTTTATGGTGGAAACAACTGAGATCTAGTCTCAGGCATTTTGAAGTTTATGACAGTATTGGTCCTTAATTTTTAAGAAGGGCAAAAGATACATCAGTATCTACTGTGACTGTGATCTGGCTCTCTGAACCCCCACCTATGCACTGAGAGGTGGGCTTTCATCCGTATCCATCCACTGGCAAGGATGGAAAAGTGGATTCACTCTTGGATCTCCTGCCAGGCCGGGGAACATGCAGCGTTTCCTCCAGAGAGACCAGAGGTGGGAAGGGCAGCGGCCCATCCACGGATCCAGCGGACAGGCAGAGCTCCAGCCCCAGCCTCCAGACCAGGGTGGTCAAGCACAGGGCCAACGTCACCTCCAAAGAGGAGTGAAGGCTCATGGCCACTGGCTGCAGCCTTGCCGACCCCTGGCCGGGTGACACTGCAAAGTCGTTTAACTTCTCTAACCTTCAGTTTCTTCTTCTACAAAATGTTCTGTATCTTTTTTTAACAGAAGACTAAGCAACACCACAAAGGGAAGGGCTGCGCCCAGAGCCTAATGTGTGGTCTGCCCCTTTCCATTTCCCTGTCTCTCCTAAAGGGCATGCTTTTGAACTTCTGTGCTGGGAAATCTTCTCATCCTGTGCAGATGCATTTTAATTTTGTGAACAAATCACTTGGGATGCAAAGTGCTGGTGAATTAGGGAGATCCTGATCTTGGTTCTGGTACTGACAAGCCACGCGGCCTTGGGCAAGCCACTTCCACTCTGGACCTCAGTGTTCTCATCCACGCAGTAGGGATATCTGGTTCGATCTCGTTGAAGGCCCCTTCCTCTGAAAAATGCAAATATAGGTCTCTTATTGGGGAAGGTTACCAGGAATCCACAATCTATCTATCAGTGCAAAAAGGTCGGATAAGCCATCCTGAGGTCATGTTAAGATGAGGATCACTCCATGTCTCCACGCACCAGTGTTTCAAGGACCGGGCCAGCGCCTAAAGAAATCGGCATGGACTTTCGAGACGATGACACTGACAGGCAGCAAATGTGTCTGCGTGGCCAGTACCGGTAGGTCTGCTCGTAAAGAGAACCAGAGCTTGACAGTAACAGCTCGAACGTAGCGTTGTTCCATTTCAGCTTAAGAAATCACACGACTTGTGCAGCTCAAGCAGCCAGTCAGGGCAGAGCCACATGTGCCAGGGAGACCCAGACCCCTGGCCTGCCCCAGTTCCATCAACAGCACGCAATCTGAACAATGTTTCCACCCTTTGATCCCCATTTCAAATAACGAAGATGGTTTCTGGGGCATCATCATAAACAGCTTAGTGTCACAAATCAGAAGCGACGCCCAGAGGCCCGCTGGGAGTGACGCCGGTTCGGGGGAGGGGGGAGCAACGAGGCCCAAACGTCTTTTCGTGAACAGCAACATCATGTTAGCTTATGTTTTGCCAAAGAGAAAGGCAGAGCCCGTCCTCGGGGTTTGCAGCCTGGTAAAACACATCTGGCAACTACACCAAATATTTAAGGGTCATTAAAACCCCAAACTCCCTGTGCCAAGAACTTTTCTCCTTTGTTATTCAAGTGCAGAGCAGTTATGGAAAATGCGTTCCATATGGTTTGCACTGCCGAATTCCTATTTACTTCATCAGATCACTGCTTTGAAAGAGCTATTTGATGTTGAAGATGCGTTAAGATTTTATAGACTTTCCCAACCCAGCTTTTTAAAGATTCTCCCTTTGAACCAGAAATGCTTGCAGAGAGTAAACAGAACTGAAACCACAAGGGGTCAAGGGCTTTGTTGGAAACAGAGACCCCCAGCCTGATCAAGGGCTTTCAGAGGTTTGGGGCCAGCATGCCCTTCCCGGCGCTTGCCAAAAAGCTCCATTAAAGATCATGTTTCCCACATAAGTTACATTGAAAGAAATGTTTTAATGTATTCATATTTTATTAATAATGTAACACCCTCACCCATCCCCTCCCACTGAGAAGGGACAAAAGACAGTTACACACTTAAAAAATGAACAGAACTTTGGAAAGTCGGAAAATTTATCTTTAAGCCATAAATTGAAATTCTTTCCAGGGAGGGCTTCTCAGCGTTGAGAGAAAAAGCAAGTAGACACGGGCCTTGGAAAACCCCTCCGGGCGAGAGTCAACAGGCCCCCCTGGACACCTGACCTAGGAGGGCGTTTGAGAGTAGCTCTCATTTCATAGATGAGGAAACTGAGGAGCAGATCCCAGGACCAGCCAATAACAGAATCAGAGGTCCAACCCAGATGCTCCCAAATTGGTCCCTTCTTGTCCTCTCCACAGCCTTTATTCTTCTCTAGTTCATCTTTGTCTCTTCTTTGGAAGCCTCTTCCCAATTCTCCCATATCCCTCCTTCTCCCCAGCATATTCCTTCCCCACCCGGCAGCCAGGGTGACTTCTGAGAACAGAAATCAGATCATATCATTTCTCTGCTCAGACTTCCTCAGCGTCCCCTGATTGTCCAACCTTCCCCCACGCCTCCTTGCACAGCAAGACTACCCATGCTGACCTGTCCGCCATCGCCAACTACCCGCTACTCGTTCCACCCCACCCACACTGCTGCCGTCGTCCGGCCCCCTGAGCCCACAGAACTCGTTTCTGCCCCAGGGCCTTTGCACCTGTGGTTCCTTCTGTCAGAGGTGTTCTTCCCTTCTCCACACAGCTCATCTGCCAGCTCTCAGCTTGAGTTCTGCCCTGGTTATTCATGTAAAGAACCCCCGTGACCTGCACTAACCCCTGTCTCTGCACTTTACCACATTATCATCTGAATCCCACACCAAGCAGGGAGCTTCGTGAGGCCCTGAAAAGAGGAACTACGCGTTGTTTCTCCCCCTGGCCTCCTGTGCCCGGCACAGTGCCTGGAATATCACAGGTGCTCAATGAGCATAATTTGATAAGTCTCTCATCTCCCCGCCCTGAGCTCCTTCCATGAGTGGGAAAGGATTTTTTTTTTTTTTAATGGCCAGCCCTTATGTTTGGAACCCAGTTCTCTCTCTCTCTGTCTCTCGCTGGTGCTGCCCAGCCCGTACCCGACTCAGAAGTCCTGCCTTTTCCGAACTGCCTTCACTCACTGTCTACCTGTTCTCAGGTCCCTCGAATGCACTCAGATCGCAGGGTCTCCCAGCGGTTCAGAAGGCATCAGAGGAAGTGTTCCAACTCGGTTGGGATCCAAACATCCAAAACTTCAGGTACTTGTAAAGGTGGAAGGTGAGACAGCCGTGTGATGCAGGAGCTGCAGGGTGGCCGGGTCGTGGGGCGCTGGGGCCGGCGCTTTTCCCCGGAGATTCCGAGTACCTGCCTTCCCTGTGTCTCGGGAAACTCATGCTGATTCAGCCGGCTTCTGATGGCAAACGCCCTACCCATCACCGTGGCTTTCACTGGCTTCCGCGTTTCCCATTATCTTTCTTGAAATTCACATAAATATTTTTAGTTGTATTTTTGTGTTGCGAAAAATCACACTGGCTTGAGATAAAATGTATGTGGGTCACGGTGATTACACAGTCAATCCCTCTCTCTGCCAGCAAGTCCTGATGTAAGTAGATGAACATTTTGTACTCAAAGCTTGTAGAGAAGATCGGGAATCTACAGATCCAACCTTTATCCCTTCAGCCATTCCACAAACACTTCCTGAGAACCTGATCTGTTCCGCACATTTTACTGGGGACGCCATGGTGCACAAGACCAGTATGTCTCCCCAGGGGAAGGCAGGCACGAGGCAAATTGCCACTCGAGCACTTACTTTGGGATTATCTGTGTGGTGTGGGTCGTGTGATGTTGTAAGAACACATTATAGGAACCTGGTGAGTTAAAGAAGCCCCCCTAGGGAAGGAAGTAGCAACCGAGGGGAGGTGTGCAGCTGGCAGGTAGGTCAGCGTAGGTGAGTGAGAGTCCCAGCCAGAATCAGGCCTCCCAGCCGACCTCCGCACCACCCCGTGCTGCGGTTCTGTGCACCCTTCTTCCCTCTCTGTTGTGTCCCATTATGTTTTCAAATGTAGTCACTACTCCCTTCCTTCCCCCCGCCCAACTACCACGTTCCCTAATTTGATTCTATTCATCTATGCCTTGAACTGATATACCAGCCACCCCCACTCAGTGTCACCGGCCTCTGATTCTTCTACTCTCGACTCCAGGTCCTCTCCCCGAAGCACAGTCCCAGGCACCTGGGGACCAGGAGGAGCTGGGCAGCACCCAAAGGAACATGTTCACTCAAAGAAAGACCTTACAGAAAGGCTCGACCTGGTGCCACCATGAGGAAGTACAAAGGGGGCGGGGGCACAGGAAGAGGCTGCAACCAAACCTGACGGTGAGAGGCTAGGGGCGGCACAGTGAGGGTGGGGGCCTGGCAGCACAGGGCGGTGAGCAGACACCATCACCAGGCTCTGTGTGACACCAAGGCCCTCCGTAACCCTCTGTTCTCATAAGTGGCCACAACGTCTTTTTCAGGATCCATCAGGGCCCAGAGGTGAGTTTAAATTCAAGTGAACAGATATGAATGTATTCAAAAGGGCACAAGTTCCACTCAAACACTCCTCTAGGAAAGACTTGGCAAGAGATCTGTTCCAAATCCACGGTACACTGAGGGCAAAGAAGAGAGAAATACGATAAGGGAAGTCTCTCTCTGAAAGGAGCTTTGACCCCAGACCTCAGAAACAGAATCTGTCTTTAAGCCCTTGGATGCTCTGGTAAAAAGAGTTTGTAAATAATTTAGCGCCCCAAGTAATGGATTCTAAAGGCAAACTCAGACTTTAGAGGAGGACCGTGGAGGCTGTAAGAAAAGAAGGCTCTAGACTGTGAGTTCCAGGAGGGCAGGGACCATGGCTACTGCTACCAGACCTCCTGTACCTGCACAGTCCCTGGGCCATCACAGATTCTCTGGGGCTATTTGAGTGAATCACTATCCAAGGGAACAAACAAATAAGCAAATGATTTTTCCTTGGGAAACACACATACACACACGCACAAACCAACCAACCAACCACAACACACAACATGTGACCATAATCATGGTCCACTTTGCCACCACTGTCCCCTCCCCTACCAGTCACTCACAGGTAAAGGAAATTGCTTCCTAGACCCTGGACTTCTACAAACATGCTAGGAAGCATTTTGCATTAGTCAATTGCAAGTCACAGACAAAACTCAAAATTAAAAAGGCAGGGATGGGGCATGATTTGTTGAGTAATATTTCCAGGTTATCTCCTTCTTCAACTTCCTCTGCAGGTCAGTCCCCTTCTCTCTGGCTTCTCGTGACTCCACCTGCCTGGAAGGGACAATGGCTACATCCAGGATCTTTATTTAACGTCCCACAGGGAGAAAAGAAGACTTCTTCCTTCTCCAGTATATGTA
Source organism: Mormoops blainvillei (assembly GCA_004026545.1). NCBI lineage: Eukaryota > Metazoa > Chordata > Mammalia > Chiroptera > Mormoopidae > Mormoops > Mormoops blainvillei. The sequence continues at coordinate 57,448 of PVJD01005315.1, read as the reverse complement.
AGACCTAGGGAAGAAACGGGTTGGCTGGTTTGGGTCATGTGCCCACCCCTTGGACCAAGCCTGTGTGGTCAGGGAAAGAGTCCTCTGATTGGTAGGCTTGGATCATCAGTAAGGCCCTTTGGCCAGAGGAGCTTGTTCTGTAATTGACAACCCACAGGGATTACATGGAATGGGCCAATAGGTGTGCTCTCTAAAGGATGCACATTATCATTATCATTATCAGAATTAGGAGGAGGAAAGAAGGGGAGAACACAGGCTAGACAGTAAGACCAATAGATGCTCCCCACCCACCCAGTCCTCCCTGCTAATGGAACCCTTTGTTACTATTGCAGACACTTGGAGGAAATAACAAAGGGACAATCACTTCCCAGCTTTTTAGATAAAATATGCCCCGAAGTGTTCTCTCCTTAGAAAAGAGGCCAAATGCCACAGCAAAGAAAATGTAGGCTTTGGAGTCAGACAGATCCGCGTTCAAATATTGGCCCCACAATATGCTATCTCTGTAATCACGGGCAAGTTGCTTAAATTCCATGAGCTCCATTTTCTTCATTTGCAAAGCAAGCAGCAAGACCCAACACATAATATGTACTGAGGATTAAACGAGAGAAGTGTGTGAAAGGCTTGGCATACACTGTCTGACACTAAGATGTCAATAAACATTTGCTCAATGCATGAATTAATTAATTTGAACTTCACAGGTCAGACAGAACCTGGCTGGATTGTCCTACTTCCATCACTCAAGAGCAGAATGCATGTTTCGTTTCTAGTAAAAATAGATGGTGGCATAGTTTAAAGTTCTAGGCTAGAAAAAGCCCAATTGGCCAAGTATGATCTTTGAGGCTATACTAGTCCCCGTTTATAGATGAAGAAATAGAAGCTCATGAAAAAAAACAGTAATTCCTCAGAAGGAAATCAGAGTATTCCGACCCAAATGAGGGGAGGTAAATGCTAGAAGGGGGCCTATTCTGAAGTACGGTTAAGCTGCCAAGAGCTGGCTAATTGTCACTGTCCAGGACACTGGCAGAACGACAGACCCGCCTTTCACCTGCGTGCAGGGGACACCTCCTCCAGATATCACTCGACCTGAGCCACCCCTTAGCATCCTAGGAGGAGGGGCCAGGCACTGCCAGCTCTTTCGGAAGGTGGGAAAATAAACTCGGGAAGTTTAAGCCACTCAATTATGGCCGCATAAGCATCAGATGGTCAAAGCCGGCGTCAGACTCAGCTCAGAGAGAAGAAAAGGATAACTGAAATGACCGCGGACTCCTTATTTATACATATCGAAGCAAGCTCTCAGTTTTCGTACAAGCATGGACACCAGAGTGATCTTGAAGGTAGCAGACACACCCACTGCCCAGCTTGGAAAGCTTCTGTTAGCCTCCCTGAGGTGTGGGCTAGTGGCAGAAGCAGAGTTAGAGTCACAGCCTACCTCCGTCCCCTCAATGGGCAAAATCACCAAATGGACCACCAAGTGATCGACAAATATATCAAACCAGTTGTAGGGTATTTTTTTGTTTGCTTTTTCAAAATCAATTTCCTTTTCTTTAATTGAATTTATTGGGGTGCCATTGGTTAATAAAATTATATAGGTTTTATCCCAGGTGCAATTCTTAGAAATGAAAAATGTTTGCTCTACAATACGGCTAACACTGTAGTAAGGCATTTAAGAATCTAGTATATCAAGATGTATCAACTGTAATAAATGCATCTGCCATCGAGGAGATACTTCATGGTTCAAGATCTCAAGGTCTAAGTTTAGACCATCCTCTTTGAAAGGGATTTGGCTGCCCCTCACCTCTCACACCTTCGGAAAAACTGGTGCTTTCTCTGCATGTGCACGTAGATACTGACCATGTGATTCACTGCCCAGATCGGAACGCTTTTAAGACTCAAGGGGGATGTTACTAATCATTATGCCATGACCACAGATAAAAAAACAGAACTGTCTTGGGCAAACCAAGACAGTCACCCTAGTTAGAGGGGACAACTGAAAAGCATTCAGTCACACAGAGCAAATATCCAATGTCTGACGTCTTGCTCAAAATATCTTCCCTCTTTATCAGTCTTTTTTGACCTCAATTTTCCACGTGATTCTTTGACAGAAATTGTTCAGGGAAAAGTGCAGGTACAGATAGATTCTGGGTGAAGGTTTTACATGATTGCTAATTTAGTTAAAATGGCTTTTAAACACTGTCTTTGGATAATCTAAGTTGGCTACAGAACAAGAGCACAGTGGGAGGCTAATGGAGATTTAGCAACCTGCGGCTAATTGTAATTTCCTTTGGCTTCATTTCTAAATCATTTTCTTTTTTGTCTTTGGATCCCTATCTCCATTTATGTCAGGTTTGGTCCAGTCACAGCTCCATCACTCTGAGGCCAAGAAGGGTCCAGGTGGACAGCAGAGTAGGCGGATCGGGACACAGCTGGGACTGTGAAACCTGTCACCCAGCTAGACCAAGAAAGCTCCTGTTGACACAGAATCGTACAAACGGGGCCAGGATTTGGGATCACCGCCTACGATACTGGGAAGGCTGACTTTCTAACATTCTCCACTCTGGTTTTTCACAGGAAATCCTTTCAAACTGCAAGTCGTTCTATCCCTAAACTCCCTTCCACTGATGGACAGAATTCTTTTTCTTCTCTGAAACGTCCTTACCTGTGATGACCTAGGGTGGCCAGTTGGATGAGGGGTGGTGAGGGCAATGGAAGAAAGGAAACCTAAAGAAAATGTTCTGGATAATATTGTGGCTAATTCCTTGAGGTTACGTCCTCAGAGGGTGTGTTTAGTGAGTCATGCATGTGCCAGGCATGTGCCGGGCAATGGGGCCCCACTGGAACCTCATCAACTTTGGCTGGTCAGAATTTGGATTCTCCTAAACATTAGGTGTAGGGAGGAACAGTTCATTTAAAGAGAGATATCTAAAAACCATGCCTTTAGAATTTTCTGGAATCATTGGATCTCCCAAAGTCTTCTATAAAAAGTGATTTAGTTAGATGAACCCTAGAAATGGATATTTGGAGAAGGATCATAGAGGATAACTGAGGAGTCTGGGAGGTAGGCATGAAGACTGGGAATAGTGAAAAGTCACCAGGAAAAGAAACCAGTGATCATAGAAGAACAAATTTATGAAAAATGTCTGCTATTTTGAAGGAACATATCTGGAATACTAAGTGACGGCAGACGTTTAGATCTTGAATAGATCTAAATCTTGGATAGATCTATCTTGAATCTATGCCGCCTAGTGCCCCTGTATTCCAGCAGAGGTGCTTTAAGGGTCCCCTGCGGTGCAGGTGAGACTGAGCATCAGGACAGAGGGGCTTCGGAGAGAGCCCTGAAGCCCCAGCCCCCCTTCATACACACCTGAACTCCAGGGAAGGTTTTATCTGAAGAAGAGTCAACTGCTGAAAGACTGTGTGACCAAAGCCTCTAATTTAATACCTGACAAATCTAAACCAGGCAGTGAATGAACTTGCCAAGGTCAAACACAGCAGTGGTAACACAACCACAGTCACCAGGTCCCCTGGGTCTGGCCCAGTCCTTTTGCCATTACGTAGTTTGATGTGAAGATCTTCCCAGAATCAAGTGAGAAAGTGAAAGAGGCAAAAAAAAAAAATTTTTTTTTTAAATAGGACCTTAGTTTCCCCATCGTTGGCTGAGAGAACTCTGGTCCCAAACTTTACACACACGTATGTACACCCCTCATCCTGGAACCTCGGAAGCCTGTCACACTAACTCCAGGGCACGTGGCACCCAGTGCGTGTTTGTACAGGCAGCATGGGCAAAGAATCGTTTGGACCTGTTTCATCAACATGAGATGGACAAAATGTTAATGGTTATTCACAACACCTCACTACCTTCCTGGTCCTCCAAAGATAGACATTTCCACAACAGAATCCTCGGTTTTGCTGGGTGGGATGATATAAATATCAACCGACAAAAATTTTTAAAATTCCTAAATTGCCTGAAATCTGGAGTCCACAAATTGCAGCCCATAGGCCAAATCTGGTCTACTTCCTGTTTTTGTAAATAAAGTCTTGTTGGGACACAGCCTCGCCCATCCAGTTCCTTATTACCAATGGCTGCTGTCAAGTTACAACGGCAGAGCTGACTTCTTGTAAGAGAGAACACATAGCCCACAAAGCCTAAAATATTTGTTCTCTGGCCCTTGACAGAAAACGTTGGATGGTCCCTCTCTAAATAAAAGTCTACAGAAACCAGAAGAGCCCAGGGAAGAGAAGGGAGGGGGAGGACCACAGCCTGAGAGGGGAGGACGAAGAAAGACAGTTGGTGGGGAGAGGGGGAAAGAGGTGACTTGGCAGCCGCCATGGAGAGAAACATGGAGAACCGAGGTGTGCAGGATGGATTTTAACACTTCTGCTGTGTGATATGCATTCAGTGTTTTCCCGTGGTCCCTCGAGAAGAAGGCTTCAGTGTTTAAAAGAAGGGCATTATTTTTCAAACCTTTCAGAATGTATTTGTGATTTTTACTGATGCCAAGTTCTGTGAGATTTGCATACAAATGGAAGGTTCTGGGTGAATACAGAGACAACCCAAGGAGGGCCGGTTTGGGGTAAAAACAACAACAACAACATCTTCTAACCAAGGCCTGACAGTAGATGTAGAGAAACTGAGACATAATCCCCCTTTCTCTCTTGCCAGTGCCACTCCAGCACGGCCATGAGAGGCCTTCGATGAGAGAACAATCTATGGTGGGGTCAATGCAATAAAAGTGGCGACTAATGTTTGCGCCCTAGATATGTTATCAGATAGTTCCTGTTCATTGCCGCGGTGAACCTTGAGGAACCCCAGCAGGATGCACAATTAGCCCCATTTTACGGATAGGAAACTAAAGGTCAGCAAAGGTAAGCGGTCACTGACAGTGACATGTAAACCTGACTCCAAAGGACACTGGTGGTTTTGCCTCCTTCCCCATCTTTAGAGGGTTCTGGGGCACAGGTTCACCTGGAGACTCTAGCTAGATATGCACCTTGTTGTCAAAGCCTAACAGACCCCGCAGACCACCTCCGGAGATGTCCTAAAGGCCTTGGAGGGGGTCCCAGCCCTGTTTCCTCGCACCTAAACCTCCTGTCCTTCCTCTCCTATGTTTCCTCCCTTTTCCAGGGAACCACCCTGTTTTCTTCACCATGCCCATGCTCCCCTCCCAATAACACCCTGAATCTCTCCTCCTTTCCCATCGCTTTATTTTTACAAACTAACTCCCCAGAACTCACGACTACTTACAAAGGTGTATACAGTACAGCACAACCACACACACACACACACACACAAAAAAAAAAATTAGGAATCAATGAGAAAAGTATGCTCCTAAAGGTGATACAGAATGGGCACTGGCAAAACGAAGGTTTCATAAGTTTACGTAATGACAAGGTCCAGCAAGTGTAGAGCCCGAGCTTCCTAGCAGCCTGTCAGATGAAAAAATCGATGTCCCCTCGACTGAAGCACAACGATTTTCTCCCCCAGGAGAGGCCCACGTGTTCTTCATTCTAAAACAAGAAAGTCCATTCTCCAAAGAGTCTTTCTAATATGTAGTAAACATGATCTTCAGCTACATTTTAGAGTAAAAATCCTCTGAAAATTCTCACCAGGACCTTCCTTATTTAGTCAACATGTTTAGCAATATTTATTCAACACCTACCAAATACCTATTGAGTGCCCACTATGAGCCAGGCAGTGTTTCAAGTGTCAGAAACACATCCGTGAACAAGACAGGCACTGACCCTGCTCCCACGAGGCAGAGGGTGGTACAGTCACATGGCAGCAAAGCAAAGATCCAGGAGACGCACTCCAACCGCCGGGGCTGTAGGGGAGCGGGGTGGGGAATGTCAGACTCCAGGTGGGCAGCTTCCAGAGAGCTAATGGCATTGTTTATGAGATGCCAGAGAGAACTCACTTGGCTAAGTTGGACGTGCAGCCTAAGTTTTTAGACGGCTAGTGTACAAAGATGTGTCCGCATCTATCTACTATGATACAGACATACGTACAACATGCTACAAATTAAAAACCTGGCTCTTCCTCGACGCTGCCTACAGAGCTGGCAGCCATCTCTTACTCGGCACCACAGCTGCCCTCAGACCCCTTGTGAAACCCAAAATTGTCAAACAGAGGAGCAAGAAGTTCGTTCAGCACCAGTCAGACCGATACGTCAAAATTAAGTGGAACTGGAGGAAACCCAGGAGATTCCAGGACCAGATCTTGACGCCCAGCGGTGGCTACGGGAGCAACAAGAAAACAGAGCATGTGCCGCCCAGGGGTTTTCAAAAGTTCCCGGTCCACAATGTCACGGAGCTTGACGTGCTGCCGATGTGCAACAAGTCTTACTGTGCTGAGATGGCTCACAGCACCTCCTCAAAGAACCGCAAAGCCATTGCGGAAAGAGCAGCCCAGCTGGCCATCAGAGTCACCAATCCCAATGCCAGGCTGCGCAGCGAAGAAAATGCAGAGACGGTTTGTGTACACATTGTATTTGTGTTAATAAAACCTTAAAATTCTGGGGAAAAAAAACCCAAAACCCTGCCCCTCTCCCTACTGCCTTTCACCAAGCCTCCCTGGAATATTTGCCAGGCTGCTGGTCCCTGCAGGGGTCTAAATGCCAACTTAGAGAAATGGGCCATATACTTAAAGCAATTCCCTATCAAAATGCAGTATATTCTTGAATCTTGATCATGTCAGAAAAAAACCTTTTTTCTTTTTTGAAGAGTAAATTTGCTCCTCAGCTCTTGGAACAGATGCCGGGGGCCAGCAAATACTTAGTGGAGATTTTTTTTTCCCCCATTTGAGATCTCACAAGAGAAAAAAAAATCATCTCAGGAATTTCAAGGTTAAAAAAAAAAAAAGCAAAAGCAGGGGACCAGTCCTCAGTCATCTCACTTTAGATCTAAGACGTTGACTTTCTCCAGTTCTCAGGGAGATCAAATGAAACTCATTCTGGCAGGCAGACCCCAGAAATTCCACAAGCGTCGGCACCGCCAAGGGATGGACATTTTATCAAACGAACAATACCCCAAAGACTTCAGACGTCTCAGTTTGCGATCTGTCGATTCATAAGTTGGAAAAGAGAGGGAGAAGCCTGAAAGCTGAGAACCTATATCTGAGGAGAGATAAAAGTTCAAAGTGATCCCATGGGAAGAGATTTAATTTTACAGTCAGCCAGAGAATGTAAGAGAGAAGGAAAATTAAAAAAAAAAAAAAAAAACAGAAAGAAAGAAAGAAAAACCCACCTCACAAAGCACACACATTCCTAATGTGCTTCCACGGGAAGCATGCAGGATCACCTTCATGCATCTGTTTTAAGGCCCTAGTAGAGCTACAGAGCTTGTGAAAGGGGCACCCGATGCAACTCCAGTGTCTAACCCTGTACCTTAGAACCTTGGCTCTGAGAGCAATTAGAATGTAAATTTCACTTCTCACCATACCCAAATAAAATATTTATCGGGAAAGAAAGGAGAACATGGGGAGCTTGCCATGGAGACTTCTGCTTCGGAGTGGGTCAGAGTCCGCCATGAGCACTGTCCCTACAGTAGGGGCAGGCCACGACAGGGGTCACCGGTCCCCACCTCCCACCCCATGCCAAAGGAGGAAAGCTGGGAGAGAGAAAGCTATGAGTGACAGCATCAGCTTTGTACCAGACACTGTTTGCAATCGTTATCTATTGCTAATAACAAATTACCCCCAAAATCAGCAGCTAAATCACATTTGTTTTTCACAGTTTCTGAATGCAGGTCAGCAAACCAGGCGTTGACTTCGCTGGGTACCTCTGGCGCAGGGTCTCTCACAGACCGCAGCTGAGGTACGGGCAGGGTCTGCAGTCACTGCGAGGCCCCCTGGGGAGAGGTCTGGTCCCAGTCTCACTCCCACGGCTGCTGGCAGGCCTCCAGTGCTTGCTGGCTGCCGGTCGGAGACACGGTCTCCTGCCACATGGCCCTCCTCGCAGGGCAGCTCATAACGTGGCAGCTGGCTCCCCTCCCAGCCAGCGGGGGACAGAGTATAAGAAGGTGCCTGAGACAGAAGCCGCAGTCTTTTTGTAACCTAATCTTGGAAGCGACATCCCGCCGCCTTTGCCATATTTTTTCCGTTAGAAGCAAATCACTAAGTCTGGCCCGTGTTCAGGAAGAAGGGGTCACACAAGGGCACAAGCCGCAGAAGGTGGGGATGTGAAGGGCCATCTTAGAGGCTGCCAACCACACGGGGTCAGGGTTTTTACATCTTCCCATTGAAAACAAACAAAACCTTATGGCAATAGGCTAGTCCCAATTGTGCAGACTTTGTAGCTGAAGCCATGGATGTTTGAGTAAACTAAAGACAACCTGATGCTTTGCAGCAGAGCCAAGATTCAAACTGAGGAACCAGACTTCCTGCAAGGTCGCACACCGGGAAGCAAAGAACCAGGCGGGGGATTTTCCTGTGCTCTCGTTTTTAGCAGCTTCTTCCTCACCGAGGAGGAAATCAGTATTTTAAAAGGGAAAATTAAAGTCTAGGGTGGCACAATAGTTTCCGCAGACTTGTTTTGTTTGCTGCAGAAGTTTTTTAAAGGTGTTTTAAAGGTGTGCATGGAACATTAACACAGTAAACATTTAAAAGCAAATCTTCTCTAATTCCAACAGCAGATAGGTAGGTGGGATGGGGCGGAGATGAAGTATCTATTCACTCACCTTCCCCCTCTCAATCTCGGAGGCCTGAGGCTCCAAGAAGTTGGTCTGAAAATACGTGAAGGACAGTAGAATCTATGAGTGCATAGCTTTGCAGTCAGAAAACCGTCACCTCCCAGCTGAGAGGTATTAGGCAAATAACTTCTCCATTCTCAAATTCTCTTTCCTCTACAGAATAGGTGGATAATGCTAATTCCTGCCCCACTAGAGCGGATAGAAATTCCAGAGAGAACCCTGGGTATGTGCTAGGTAATGCTAAGTAACAAGTGCTAGTTTGTATTTTTAAACTAAAGAATTATTAAGCATCAAAATATTATTAGACTAGCCTGCTAGAAAAAGGGAAAAAAGTGATTGCCTCAGGCACCAGATAAGACTGATGCTGTGAAACACAAAAGTCATGAAAAATATATTAAATCCTACACATAAAGAAGAAGTGGGATATTCTAGCCAGGACTCAAGAAGTAGAAACTCTAAACAGCCATATCTCTATTAAAGAAGGTTAACTCATAATTAATATCTTCTCACAAAGAAAACTCTAGGCCTAGATTGTTTTCCTGGTGAATTTTCTTAGACATCTAAGGAAGACATCAGGGGAGAACCCCGCACCCCACAAAAAGAAACTGGAATTCTCTTCTGGAGGGCGGGCCCCTTGTAGTACAGGCTTCTTCTGCTAGGGGAGTGTTCTAGGAACCCATCTGTATCAGGGTACCAGCTGGCGTTGTTGTGAGGGGCTGCATTTGGCTTCAGTGAAGTTTTCTGAAGACTCTTTCAACATGTTCGCCCATGTCATGATGGTGATTTACAAGCGCACCTGCCCACACCGTGCTGAGTGCTTAGCAGTTTTAGACCAAAAATGGCATGACCCCCACGTCCTACTCTCCCCATTCACCCGAACTCGTCCCAAGCGACTTTTTTGTTGTTGTTGTTTCCTGGGATGAAAAAAGTTCTCAAAGAAAAATGTTTTGCTGACATGGAAGACATGAAACAAAAAAAGGCACCAAAATCAACAGCTCAGGAACTGTTCTGAGCAGAAGACAAAATGTCTCGATGGGTGCACTGCATCAGATGGAGAGGAGTTTGAAGGTGACTGAAGTTTAAACATGTCAGAACAAATACACAATTTTTTATAAATAAATTCTGTTTTGGGGGGATCCCCCCTCGTATAGTACAAATCCTAAAAAAAAAAAAAACTTTTGGAAAACTCAAGGAGGGGAACACAAGCCAATGTCACTGTATGAGGCTAACACAGATCTGAAGTTACAACCAGGTAAAAACATCACAAGGAACTGCCAGCCAATATACCTCATGAACATATATCACCCAAGAACAGTCCTCATAAATAATCTTTACACAATAATACCAATAGGAAATCAAATCTAAAAACGTATTGCAAAATATAATACAACATGACCAAGTGGGATTTGTCACAGGAATGCACAACTGGTTAACATTCAAACATCAATAAGGTTTGTCACCTTAGTAGAATAAGGTGGGGGGTGGGGCATGATAATCTCAATAGATGCTGACAAAGCTTTTGACAATTCATGGTTTACAGGAAAAAGAAAAACTCTCACAAAAGAGGAACAGAGGAAAACTTCTTAAACCTAACAAATACTATCTATGAGATGGTTACAGCTAATATTGCATCCAATGCTTTCCCACTTAGATCTGGAAAAAGCCTGGTAAGTCCACTCTCACCACTGATGTTTGACACTACTAGAGTCTCTAGGTGGTGTAATAAGAAGAACAGATGAAAGGTATATAGAATGGACTTAAAGAAATACAGCTACCTTTATTTGCTGACAGCATAATAGTGTATATAGAAAATCCTAAATAACCTAAAAACAAAGAAAAAACTATAGTGTTAATAAATGAATTTATCAGTGTCACTGAATACGTAGACCTAAGCATAAAAGCAAAAAAGTAAATTATCTAGGAAAAAATAGGAAACTATTTTTGTGAACGTGGGCTAGATACAATTTCTTAGATAGGATATAGAAATCGGTAATCATTAAAAATCAAAATGCTAGGCTTTATCAAAATGCTTTTTAAAATATTTCTGATTGCCAAAAGACCTAAGAAAATGAATATGCAAGCCACGAACTGGAAAAAATTATTCATAACAAATATCTGAAAGCAGAACAGCTTATACATATAATATATATCAAATATATATAATAGATATAAGATATATTCTATAATATATAAATATATGTCTAATATATAGATAAATAACATCTACAACTAAATAATTTAAAAAGCAACCTAATAAATAATGGACAATAGGTCTGAAGACATTTCACAAAAGACATACGCATATTAAAATTTGCTCAATATCTTTAGTTACCCGAGAATAGCAAATTAAAACTATGACAACACCAATTAAATGGCTAAAATGAACCCCAAATTGCTGTGAAGATGTGGAACCCTCAGAACTTCTGTACATTGGCAGCGGGATTATAAACTATTATAACCACTCTGGAGTCATGAAGGTTTCTTAAATAATTATTTATTTATATTTAGCCTACAACCAGCAATTCCACTCTTAGATATTCACCTAAGAAAAATGAAAGCACATAACACAAAACACCTTGTATAAACTTATTCATAGCAGCTGTATGCGGAACAGCTAAGCCCTGGCAGCAGCCCAGGTGTCTATGAAGAGAGGAAGCGGTGATGAAGCTGTGGTGCGCGCATACCACGGACCAGCACTCGCCACACCAATCAACCACTGCTGATCAACAGAGCACAGGGATCGTGCTGAGAGGGGTCTTCCCACAAAAGTACACATTGCTCTCTTCCATTTACAGGAAGTTTCAGAACAGACAAAACTACTCTTTGGTGACGGGACGGTAGTTATTTCTGGGAGGGTAGAAGGACCAAGGAGGGCACAAGGATGCTTTCTGGAGTTACTAAAATGGCTTGATAGCAGCGTGGCTTAGATGGATCTATTCACTGAGCTGTATTCGTAAGGTCTGTGCGTGTCACTGTATTCAAAGCTCGGTTTTATAAAACATTAGGGTTTAATTGTAGAAATTGATGAGGTGACTTAAAACTGGAAATGCAGAGAACCTAGAAAAGGTGATAAAGACTTACGCCGCCAGATTTCAACACTTAAAACCATGGTAATTAAGACACTGTGGTATTAGTAACAAAAGACACATTTATCAGTGGAAAAGAAGAGTCCAGAAAGATCCATGCATATTTATATAACCAATTGATTTTTCAGTCAAGAAACCTAAGCAATTCAATGGCAGAAAGGACAGTCAATAGTACTGAAACAAATCGCTATCTACAAGGGGAAGCAATGATCTCCAGCTCATGCTTCGCACCATACGCAAAAATTAATTCAACACAGATCACACATATCAGTGTAAGAGCTTAACACAATCAAACTGCCAGAAGGAACCCCAGGAGAATATCTTTGCAACTTTGACATACATTTTCTTAGAAACGAAAACACATTAATCAGAAGGGGAAAAGTTGATACATTAGACTTCATCAAAATTTTTAAAAATTTTATGAAAAGACATCATTAAGAAAAAGAATAAGCTAGGCACGGATTAGGCAAAAATATTCAGAAAGCATGTACCTGACAATCCTTTGGATCCTTAGTGTATAAAGGACTCCTCAAACCTCAATCACAAAGGACAAGCAAGCAATTCACAAAAGATTACACAGGAATGGCCAATATGCACGTGGGAAATCAATGGCACTCGTCATCGGGCAAATGCAAGTCAAAACAACAATGAAATATGACTACGTGCACGTGTAGCAGCTGACATTGAAAAGACTGACCACAGCAAACGCTAATAAAGGTGTGGAGCAACGGGAACTCTCACACACGAGTATCCTGAGTGCAAAATGGTGTGGCCCCTTTGGAAATCGGTCTGGCAGTTTCCTATGAAGTTTAACACTCACCTTTCCTGTGACCCAGCAATTCCACTTCTATGTGTCACCGGGGAGGGATGAAAATGCATGCCCATTAAGACCTATGCAAGAATATCCTTATCAGCTTTATTCATGATAACCAAAAACTAGAAATGACCTAGATGTCCTTCACCCAGTGAATGATAAACAATTAAATTATAATCATGCAACAGAAGGTTGCTCGGGCAATCAGGAGGAATGAATTGCTAAAACGGGCAACAACACAACAGAGCCTCAAAGATATTTATGCTGAAAAGAAAAACAGATACAAAAGAATACATCCCGCACAGTTCAATTTATATGGAGTTCTAGAAGAGGCGAAATTAACCCCTGAGGAAAGAAATCAGAGCAGCGTTTTCCTGAGGGCCAGGGTCAAGGAAGGGCATGGCAGAGAGAGGGAGCAGGAGGACTGTTTTAGGGGTGGTGGAAACGTGCTGTGTCTTCACAGTGTGGGTTGGTTACATGGCCGCCTGCGTTTGCAGAAACTCATTAAACTATAGTCTTAAGGTTTGTGCATTTCACTGTATATTAATTGTATGACAATTAAAAATAAGCTAACTCTTTTTAAAGGAGGAAAAGAAATGGCAAAAAGGCATGTACAAGAGCCTGACAAATGCCAGGGCGCAACTCAGCAGCGATTAGTAACAGGCGGGCAACAATGAAAGGCACCAAATCAAGGTGAAATAAAATGTGGTTTTTGCTAATGACTTATTTTTCAGTGTTATCTGCGACTGCTTTAAGTAATTCCCCATCCCTCCTTTTTTAGGCATGCTTACTTTGTAGAAATATGCTGATTTTCTAGTAAGTTCACAATCCTGTTCTTGAGTACGTATAATTTGTCGGTCAACCCATAAAGCCATCATCTGTCCTCACTTCCTGCCACGTAGGTACAGTCACCTACCTGAGGCCCAGATAGCCGAGAGTAGATAGGCCAGCACCTAAATTGCCAGCTGGCAGACGTCATATGTACCAATAAACACAACCACAGCACAGGCCATTCTGTGACTCACCCTGAACCTTCCCGTCTTTATCTCAACGACTTGAGCTTCTTGCATGCTTAGGATTTCAGTTTTTCTGAAACCATTTCCAGATGCTTTAAATATATGCAATGCACCAACAGGCAATTAAGAAACTTCCTTCGACTTACTTGGTGGACAGCAAGTTTAAGCTAACTGTAGAACATGCATGTGAAAAATAAATAACCGGGGTGTGAGTTTGATTGTGGGGAGTAAACCATTTCTCTCAGTAGTGAGAGTGGCGGTCTCATCTGTCCCCCCTCTCCCTCCCCGGGTCTGGAAATTATCAAAACAGGATCACAGAGAGAGAGCGTTTACACAGGGGCTCAAACCAGAGATGAAGCACACCATTTTTGCTTAGGAACTTCCAAAAAGCTTACCGCGGAGAGTCCCATCATCACAGGAGGAGAGCGTGACTGGTCTCCAAGATGCTCTGCAAGCGGGATCTGAATTTCCACCCTTCACTGCCCTCTTATTCGGAGTGAAGCCAGCTGACTGTCATTGGTGATTAAAAGTGGTTGGGTCCTGCAGTAACAAGTGGGAGCAGTAAAGGACTTAAGGAGAGAACAAAGTGAACGTAACAGCCCGGATTTTCGCACAGCATCGACAAGAGGTGGGCTCCCAAGAGTTTACCTTCAAACACCCTCAACTGTTGGGGAGCTGAGGCAAGTTAAATAGAGTGGATGAGTCATACCTGAACCCTCCCCAGCCCCATCCAACTGAAGAGTGGAGACCCCACACCACCTGAAGTGTGGCCACGAGTCAGCAACACCAGCATGACCAGGGAGCTTGTCAGATATACCAAATCTCGGGCCCCTCCTCAGGTCCACTGAATCGGAGTCTGTACTTCCACAAAACCCCTGTGTGGTTCATATGCACATTGAGTTTACTTGTTTTTATTTAACAAACACACAGATAACATTTATTATATGCCAAGCACTGTTCTACATGGTTAACAAATATTAACAGATTTAATCCTCATAGCAACCTTCAGATTGTAGGTATCGTTGCCATCCATGTCAGTGAAGAGGAATATGGGGCACAGAGAAGTTAAGTGACTTGCCGAAGGTCACCCAGGTAGTAAGTGTCAGAGCTGGGACCTAAACCCTAGAAGCCCAGCTCCAGTGCCCATGCTCTTAACCACTTCGTTATGTGATTCAAATGATGCCAAGCAGAAACACAGGATTTTTTAAGACATTTTTCTGGGATCAATTTGTATGTCTGAATAGTCAATTCCACTGTGATTGAATAATGGACTTTAACACACTGGTTTCTTCACCCTAAAGGGTGCAAGGTGGGGGTTTGCTTATTTTAGGTTTTCTCCCTGAAAGAATCTCAACATATTTCTCTTCCATTCTATAAAATGACACTGCTTGCCTAATTTTCTCATCAGGGGCTAGAGAACTTGGACACATTCAGCTGGGCTTACTATTCTGAGATATCCTTCTTTACAGACCTGGAGGAATTCCTTTAACTAATAAAATAATGACAGGAAGTGGTGGAATCTACAACATGGAAAGCATTAAAATAGTTTAGTCGATGATTTATGTAAACAAATATGCATCAAACAAACTACAATAGCCAGCATCACTATTGTACATTTCTGGCATTAATTCAATTCCTCCCCCACCGAGGAATCAGTGGAACCCCAGACACATGTAGCTAAGGGAAATGATGCTGAAACAATATCAAGATTGTCCATGTCTCATAGGAGCGCATGAGACCAATTATTTCTTGTAAGCATCTCCTTCTGCTAATCTCAATAGAGGGATTTGTTAAAATTTTTAGTGTGGGATCTGCAAAATGTATACAATGTCTTCCTGGATTGAGTTTCCCCTGTGTGAGCCTCTGCAGCGGTGGATCTGCCGTGCAGACTTTAAGAGGCCACAGTGACTTTTAGTTCCATGAACACAACTCTCAGGATGTGCTACACGAGAAACTTTCCTTTGTTATTAGGGGAAGCTATTCCTGCTAGACTTCCTTCCTGTGTTACTTTATGAAGTGTCCCCTGGGTATTGCGGTTATTAGCATTTTGTGTCCCCTTATGTTTAGACAAAAGGCTCCGATAGTAATTTTGATTGACTGGGTTATTCCCTAGAGAACATATTTGGGTTTTTTTTTTAATTGGTGTATAATTGACATGCAATATCCTATTAGTTTCAGGTACATCGTAGTAATTCGATATTTATATGCTGTATATACTACAAAATGATCCCTCCAATAAGTCTAGTTACCATCTGTCACCATGCAAAGTTAATACAATATTACTGACTATATCCCCTATGCCATACATCCCCTTGACTTGTTTACAACGGTAAGTCTGTACCTCTTAATCTCCTGCCCCTCTTTCACCTAACCCTCCAACCTCTCCCCTCCCTCGTAACCACTAGTTTCCTTCCTGTATTTTTTAGTCTGTTTCTGTTTTGTTTTGTTTGTTCACTTGTTTTGTTTATTAGAGTCCACATGGAAGTAAAATCCTATGGTATTTTTCTTTCTCTGACTTATTTCACTTAGCATAATACCCTCTAGGTCCATCCATGTTGTCACAAATGGCAAGATTTCGCACTTCTACATGGCTGAGTAATATTCCCGTGTGTGTGTGAGAGAGAACTTCTTTATCCATCCATCTGTCAATGGACACCTAGGTTGCTTTCGTGTCTTGACTATGGTAAACAATGCTGCAGTATCCGGTCTTGCCCAAGAACAAGGTCATGACCACAACCAAACGCCCCACTCCAAGTGTCCTTTAATTTTCAAACAGGTATTTATATTGACAACTCTGAAAATTCTCTGAAATGTGCTTCCTGAGAGGTAACCTGGTGTAAGGCAGTGATTTAAAACTTTTCCTACATATTAGCACAGCCTGGAGCACTTTTTTTTTAAAAAAACACCGAGGTCGAGTCTCCACCCCTGATTTCACAGGCCCGGGTGAAGCTTGAACATTCGGTTTCTGTAACAGCCACGGTCGCCGCAAGGATGAAACGCGATACTAAATGGGAGACACCAGACACGGCGATTGGCACAACCATTCACATGCCTTCCTAGTTTCTGCTGAGACAAAGGGACGCCTAAAATATGGCTCCGCTTTGGGGGAAGCAGAATCAGCAGAGTTCATTGGAGCCACTCATTAGGGGAGGAAATGACAGCAAGGGAGGCGCAGCCAGCGCGGACTGGGGACCGTGGCCCAAAAAAGATTGTGTTTTAATGTAGGGCAACAGGTCAGGAGAATGGAGGAAGAGAAATCAGATTTAGCAAAATCTGATTACCTGGCAGTTTTTTAAAGGGTCACTGCCAGCATTTGTGCTGCTGCAATGAGTCCATTTTATTCCGAAAAATTTGGGGGTAGAGAAGGTGAACAATAGGCTCCATTTAGCTTATTATCTATATTTAAGTAGAAAGGTCAAGGCTAAGGTTGGCAGGCAGGGCAGAGGAGCTAATGGGAGTTGGGAACCTTGGGGGAGGGAACAGATGAACTACACTCCTCTCGAGTCTTAGCCACAGCTGGTCCTCTCTGGCACCTCTCTCTCCCTCTCACTTAGACCCACACCTTCGTATGTATATTTAATAAAATATCCATACAATATATAGTAAAAGAATGATTACTCATTTGGAAAAGATTTTTCATAGGGCAGAGATTCTTCATTTATGAAAACTTCTACCAAAACTGTAACAAAAATTTATCTGTTCATTTACAATTAAAGGGATCTTATTAAAAAAAAAAAGTTTTTAGAAACCTCTTCAGGGATGCCTTTTATAATTAAAAACAAGATTTTGACATCAAGCTGACTGTGTTAAAAATGTGTTTTTCCTTCACATTTTGAAGTTGAAGGAGAAGTGTAGCCTCGTATCTTCACCAGCGACGAAACGCACTGCCGAGACAGGAGGCCTGATTTTCTGCTGGCCCAAGGGAGTCATGTTTCGATTAGTCATAACGATGAAGGTGATTATAGTGATGCAAATAATCCAAAATTGTACATTTCTTTTTAAAAAAGAGAGAGAGAACTAACACATGAAACATGAAAAGCAACTTCACTTAATTTTTTTTAAAGATTTTTATTTATTTATTTGTTTGAGACATGGGAAGGGAGGGAAAAAGAGAAGGAGAGAAATAACAATGTGTGAAAGAAACAATGATCGGCTGCCTTTCGCACACGCCGCAACTGGGGGCCAGCCCTGCCACCCAGGCAGGTGCCCCGACTGAGAATCGAACTGGTGACCTCGTGCTTTGCAGTACAAAGGCCAACCAACGGACCCACACTGGTCAGGGCAACTTCATCACTTTAAATACTTTCAACAATGAACACTGCCAGGTAGCTATTCATTTGCGCAACATATGTTTATCAAGCACCTACTATGTACCAGTCCTGATACTAATACTCAGATTCCACAAGGGATGCACTGAAGCTCAGTAGCGTGTCTAAGAAGAGTAAACCACAAAGCTGGGCCTCGATCTGAGGTGTGACTCCAAATAACATTAGGAGATGACGGGGTCCCCCCCAGATCTGGGCATTTGGGGGATGTGACACCCTACTCACATCTGCAGCTCCTACTCACGTCAGACACGCCATTCCTCTGCCCCAGCTGCAGTGAGTTTCCTCCCGTCTTACTGCATACTGCACGTCAAGATTCAGCTAGTAAATCCCCTACTTCTAGGGGCTCCCCCAGGCCCCCAAGAGCTGACTTTCCACCTATAGACCTCTGGACGCTTGTGCACACCTCTGTCGTAGCACAATCATACCGCATTATAATTATTTACTCTCCTGTCTTCTCCAGAGGACCATGAAATCCTCGAAGACAAAGGTTACTCATGATTCCTATTCGTAGTCATAGAATCTGTCCCAGTGCCTGAAGAAGAACAGGGATGGAAGGAAGGGGGAAGGGAAAAAGGAAGGAGGAAGGGACGGAGGAATTCAGTGGAGTCTTTACAAAACAGGTGAGAAATAAAGCTGAATATGAGATTTGAATCAACACAGGAGGGACTGAATGCTTGCCTTCCCTTGCTGGAAATCGGTCTGGGGAAAATCGCGAGGAAAGGGATGCGGGGCTGTGTGGCAAGTCCACAAGGGTCACCACCTGGCCTGGGGCGAAGGAGGCTGAGCAGAGGAGTTACGACTACAAGGGCCAAGGTTGTCTTACAGGACTGACAAGCACTGAGCCACGGGACGGGTGTTGACTGAGCACCTCCTGCGAGCCAGGTATTCTGCTCAGCGAGCGAATGAGACCAGCACGCGCCCTGCTGACGCAGAGCTCACAGTCCCACAGACTAAACCTGTCCTGAGAGACAAAAAATGAATCAGAGTTAAGGCCCTCACCCCAGGAATGATTCGATTTAAGTGAAATTTGAGGGACATTTATCTTGTTCAAAATGAAGGATGATCTGGAATGAGGAAGAGGGAGGGAAAAAGGGAGGGAAGGTGAGGAGAGAGAGAAAAGAAGGGAAAAAATGAGGAGAAGCTATAAATTAGACTGTGAGCTCTGTGATGGGAAAGCTGTGTTCTGTATGGCTCAGTGTCTGTCTGCTGGTTCACCAGCGTGTCCCCGACCCTGGGAACAGTGCCCAGTGTCACAGGCACTCAAGACATACAATGGGTGGGGTGGGGTGGGGTAGGATGGGGTGGAGTGGGATGGGATGGGATGGGATGGGACGGGGTGGGATGGGACAGGGTGGAAGTTCGGTGGGGTGAGATAAAAAGAATTGAAGGGAATTGAAGGAGGAGCCCTGAACTTGGTGTCATGGCCTCCGGTGTCCAGTCCTTCCTGACTCTGCCAGTGATCAGCCAAGTGATCAAGTACTTTGAGCAGCTTCCCGGATCTTCATTTCCTCACCTGCTGAAATGGGGCGGCGGGGGGGGATTCTATTTGTACCCTAGTTTTCCATTAGCATTTGAATAGTCCGTATGGTCAAATTAAAGTCTCCACAGTCAACACTAGGTTAACAATATAAACAGGTGTCTTGACCATGAGATACTTCAGAGCCTTGAACTTGCCTGTGTGAGTTGCAAAGCTCCAAGAGGAAGGTAACATATGCCATAGTTCATGTGACTATAGAACCCCAACTCTCTTTTATCTTTTTCATATTTAATCTTACAGAACCTCTCCAGCTCTACTGGTCTGTGACGTCATCCAAGCTCACCAAGGCAAGGATGGCCATGTGGATTGGAGGCTGGTGAATCAGCCAGGTGTAGCCAGTGCGGAGAGTCTGGGCGGGAGAAGAGGAGGCCCTTGCTGGGGAGATGGGAGGGCGGGCAGTCCCAGGGAGGCCTGAAGGTCCAGCGAAGAAGTCTGCGCGGTGAGACCTGCGCTCTCGCTCAAGAAACGTGAGCCATCCTCTGCGTGAGGCATTGATATTCTGGTGTGGTTTTTAATTTCCCATCCCCAGGATTAGGTATGTCAGGGAGGAATCCTTTGGCCACCTCCTCTCAATACATCCCAGAGCTTTTATTCTGTTACCAATTTCCCTCCATTGTGTGCTTTCTTTGGAGAATCATAACCGTGTGAATATTTGACAATTGAATGCTACAAACGCCTTGAAACCTGCAGTTTCCCCCAGAGCTGCGTTTCATACTATAATCCAAGGTGATCTAGGTTGCCAGAAGCACTCAGGCCGTTAATGGGTTTGGAGGCAAGACGCTAGTAATGAGATTTTCAAATACGAATTGTTTTGCTTTCAAATGCAGGGTGAAATCCAACAAAATATTACCTTAGACAGGCTGGTGTAGTAAGTCCAGCTGATTAAATGAATGCTTGCTGGGTGTCTCATGTAGCCCTTTTCTGTTTCAAACAAAACCTGGATGAGGATCGGTCTTATTATTTCTGGGGGAAATGGGTCCTGGAGCCCGAGTCAGGGAACGCTGTATTTCAGTCACACTTAACCTCTTCACATCCACAGTCTTGAGAGTCGATTTATTTCGCTCATTCAGCAATTATTTGTGGAGAGCCTACTAGGTGCTGGGCACTGTTTTGTGCACTGAGTGGTACAGGGTTAAACAATACTGTATAAGGTTTCTTTTTCCTAAGGCCTACAACCAGGTGGGAAACACTCATGCAATAAACCAGGAAACACAAAAATTTAAATGTCTGATGGAGGAAAATAAAGCAAGGTAAGTGTTAGAGAGTGATGGGGAGGGTCCTCTCTTAGTTAAGTGTCAGGGAGGGAGGACCCCGAGGTGACTGTTGAGCAAAGACCCTGGGGAGACGCAGAAACTGGAGGTGAGAGACTGCTCCAGGCTAGAGGGCTCTTCAGTGATGGCGCTGGGCTTTGCGTCCAGCTTTATCTGCTTCCACAGCCTCAGCCGGCCTCACTGGGCCCCCGACAGAATGATCAGGGTGAGGCAGTAGGTGGGAGATGCTGCCGGATCTGGAAGAGAAAGCTGCCAGGGTCTGAAGGAGTCAATGCCAAGGCGTAAAGGAGGGCAACTCGGCCAGGGGCAGGAAGCCTGGACACAAAGGAGACGGCCGTTGTATCGGACCCGGTAGCCTGGTCTGCCTCTCCGGGTCGCCTCACGCTGAGCACGTCCAAGCTGGGCTCCTCCTCCTTTCCCCAGGCCATCCCTTCAGCCTAACTTCTCCAGCCCCATGAATGGCACCCCATACCTGCCCAGTCAGTAGATGATGTGTCATGACCTCATTTCCCCCTTGGTTCCTTCGGTTCTTCATTAGTCATACCCTCGGGGGCTCCTTGAGAGCATCTGCGAATGTGGACACCCTGACCTTCCAGGAGTCCTCGTTCAGAGCTCACCTCTTTCCTTGATAAGCAGTAAGGCGACTCCCTGGGAACTGGAGGAGAGGAACCGATTGACAATGGGTCTCACAAGACTGAAAGGACCAGCCTCTTCTTCCATCCACACATACTCCACTCTCCCAAGACAAGGGTGGGACAAGAGAGCCCCTTCCAGAAGAACCGCCTCTAGATCAATTTTCCAAATGTGTATGGGGGTATTCAGTGGCCCTGCAGCCTGAACTTGCCTGGCCAGATTCGCACTCCACAGGAGAGGGACTTGCGGTTCTGAGTGCTTTGAAACTGCAGAAGTCTCTCTGCCTTCCCCTCTCACTCTGAGCTGCCTTAGAGAAGTATGAGAAGTCACCATTCCTTTTCCAACTTATAGCACAGGTGGCACAATACCGGTGCTCAAATGTGAGTAAAATAGATGATGGGGATGAATGAACCTGAATTCTCCCAACTACAGCAGAGGCCTGTCATGTGCTGCACCCCACCCCCTCCACCCCCCGATTTCAGCACAGCTACGGTGGACAGTTCCCTGTAGGACAGCACCTGCATCAAGTGAGCCCCAGAGCAGGCCACTCAGGTGCCTTACAGGTAGTAAGAAGTGAAAGGGAGCCAATGTCCCCAGGGACACACATCAATTACTGGGGGACAAAAGTCAATGGATAAATTCTTAGCCTCCCCATCCACTGTGGGGCAGTTCTGAAGTGTATTCGACATTGTTCTTCATGAGATTCCCCGGTGGACGAGACCCAGCACCCTCATCAAGGAAAGCTCATTAATGAACCTTCACTGGCTCTCCTCCCTCCCCTGCTTTGCCTTCTCTGCCCCCTCATCATGCTTCCTGGAGTCACCTCCTAAATAAATGACCTCCACTCAGGTCCTTGTCTCTAGCTCTGGTTTGGGGGAACCCCAAATTAAGGACCTAATAGAGACTCTACTGGGTAGGCCTGTTTGACCCCCTGTCTTCAGAGTTTGTTTTATTTGTCTTCCTTTCCCCTAATGATTTTTTTTCTAACCATCTCTAGATCAGTTTCCCAAATGTGTACGGGGGATATTTAAGGGCCCTGGAGCCTGATCTCACCTGGCCTGATCCCCTCCCCACAGGAGAGGAGCTAGTAGTTCTGAGAATTTTGAAATCATAAAAATTTCTTTGCCTCCTCCTGTACCCCTGAGCTGTCTGGGAGACAGAACATGAGGACTGCCCACTCCATCTCTGCCGGCATCCAACGGTCCCCAAACGATGCCCTGGGGGCCCACACCCCAGATCAGAATGTTGGCCATTCATTTCTGGCATGTTTCCTTCTCAGACAGGAAAATTGAATGGATTTAATACTTGGCACAAATGGCATTTGGAATAATTTCCCCAGCCCCCAAATCTGGAAGTTTAAAGGCCATATCAAAACTCTTATTGAACCATTCAGAGAGCACAATCTTCTTGAAATTACATCACAATCTCTTTTAAAGGGGCCAGCGGAATAGAGCCCAGAAGGACGCCACTTTCAAATGTGGCCATTTGAGAAATGATGGCTATTGCTCCTGAAATACTTCTCTCCCCTGCGGCTGTGCTGCCTGGCTAGCCCAGGGCTGTCTGAAGCCTCGGGATGCAGAGAGCTCCAAGAGGAGGCTCTCCTTTCAGCAGAAAGGCAACCTGGCCGAGGAATCCTTTCATTCCGGTTTCTGCGCAACTCTGCCTTTCATCTAGGTGAGCGGGGAGTCTGGAGGAACAGAAGTGTCCCTATTGAAGTGCACATCTGAAACAGACGCTAGGTGTTCATGGAGCAAAAGCCTCTTGGAAAAGAGTTGGAAACTCAACCAGAGACAGAAAGAAAAAGTGGTTTGCATCTGGGTGGACCGGGTGTGGCACATGCTGGAGCCCGCAGGACAGGTATGGAGGGACAGGGGCTAGGTGTAGCTGACACTGTGATGCCACCCCAGAGTCCCTCGGCCCGCTCCAGGCGTCACTTGCCAACATTCCTCTATACCCAGCATCCTCCTCGGTCTCTCTTCTGAGGGCTTTCCCTGGCTGCAGGGGCATGTTTGGCCCGTGGAAAAGATAAGCCTGAGTACGGGGCAGTTACTGCCCCAAACAAGACCCTCGATCAATAAGGGGCAGGAGCTGGTGGATAAACACCTCAGCTTCTTTGGCCCTTGCAGGGACAATCCGAGATGTGTTCTACGTGCTCTTCAGAGGGTCCCCAGGGAGAATGAATCCAGTTGCCCGCAGCAGTAAGTCATTCGGTGACACTCCATTTACTAGTTTTGCTCTCTTCCTTGTTTCCCAACTCCGCTCTCCCTCACAGTGCTGTCCCAATAAACCTCCAGATACAGTCACATTTTGAGGTTCCAGAGGTCGGAACTTCAACATACGCGTTGCGTGTGAGGGGGATCCCCAAGAGATGCCCAACTCTGAGCTGAGCAGAGGAGGACTCTGATTCCACCACCGGCGAGGTTCCTGGGTGTGGCGGCTTTGGGTTAGAGAGCAAAACAATGAAGGATAACGAGGTCAGGAATGAGCAGGTGGTAGGAAGGGAGGGTGTGAAGTCAAAGCCGTGGCAACTATTTGACCCACCCAGGGCCTGGTCCTATTTCTATGGAAATAAGCTCATAACGGCTAAATCTTCTTCCAGCTCCTGGTTCATTCGTGAAGCGGTTTCAAATGTTGATAATCCCTTTGTGAATCACCAAAAAATGTGAGAGCCCGGTATCTAGCACCCGTGACTGCCACCTCTCCTGATGAACGTTTCCACCGTGATCTGCGGTGTCCCCCTCTCAGGAGCCAGGGGTGCAGAAGAGGAAAGTCCTCGTCCGTGTGCCAGAGCGTCCTGCTTCAGTCCTTTCGCACTGGCCATTTTGTCAGACGTTGTTCTCTCCCAAACATTTAAGGATCATTAAAGAGTTAATCCTGAAAACTCACTTTGTGCTCCTCACACCATTGGGCATGAAGGGGTCAAGCCATCGAGTTCTGCAACACCGTCTCTGGGGGAAGTAAAAGGATGTTGCTCAGGGGTCATGGGGTCCTTGTGTCCACCCCAAGGAGAATCTGCTTCAGCCCTGACTATAAACAAGGTATCGCCATTACCTCCAGGCAAAGAGAATATATGTTGCGTTGGTCAAAAAGTCCATTTAGTTTTTTTCCATAAAAGACACTTTTTTTAAATTTTCGCCAATAACTTTATTGATTTGGATATTTTGAATATGTCAACTATCTCCCACATGGCAGAACACTGATTTTTCTCAATTAATTCTCGATTTGCTCGCTATCAACTTCACTGGTCTACCCAACCATGGAGCATTGTCCAGCGAGAAATCTCCAGCACGAAACTTCACAAACCACTTTGGACATGTTCGATCAGTCACAGCACCTTCTCCATACACTGCACAAATTTTTTTTTTTTTTGCATTTCAGTTGCATTTTTATCTTTCTTGAAATAATAAAGCATGATAAGCTAAAAATGTTGCCTGTTTTCTTCCATCTTCAACATTAAAATGGTTACACAAAAATACATCAATTTTGATAATTTTTTTAAATGTGCGCTGATATGGCAGCTGTCACAATACAATCTAACAAAATAGTTTTGAATGAAGTTAAAGACAACTAAGCACTACTAAGCCATCTTACAGGGGGAAAAAAAGCGAACTTTTTGGCCAACCCACTATCTCTTGGATAGACAGCAGTCTTCAAAGAAAACAGAAACTAAAGGATTGGAATGAAGAGAGCCAGAGAAAGCTGCCCCACTGAATGTGGATATTAGAGACACACGGAAGATGCCACCTGCCAACGTCAAGTCTCCTTGAGTACCTGAGGGCAGAGGGCAGCAACTGAGAAGCAGAGGCCCCCTCAAAGCAAAGGCAGGCCAGTGTTCCTCTCAGAGGCCAGCCCAACTCACTCCCTACTTCATCCATGTCGCCTCACCTGCCTGGTCACCCCTCAGTAGAGTTCCCATGGACACCTCTGCTGTCCCCTCCTGCTGTATTGTCCTCCATCACGCTCATCACCACCCATCGCCTTATACCCGTCATCTAATGGCTCTTCTGTCTCCTCCCACTAGCAAGGAAGCCCTGCCAGGCAGGGATCCCTGTCTGTCTTATTCTGAGCTGCAGCCCTACAACTTAAGACAGTGCTAGGTCCAGAGAGTAGGTGCTTAATAAAAATTTGCAGAATGAATGAGTTGAGTGTTGAACATAATGAGCAGAGCCTGTGGGCCCTGGTCAGGTTGCTCAGTTGGTTAGAGCATCATCCCGTACACAAAAAAGGTTGCTGGTTCAATCCCCAGTCAGAACCCGCAACATATCTAGGTTGCAGGTTCGGTCCCTGGTTGGGGCGCATGCAAAAGGCAACCGATCGATATCTCTCTCTCTCTGTCCCCACCCACCACCCCCAACCCCCACCTTCCCTCCCTCTCTATCTCTAAAATCAGTAAATACATCCTGGGATGAGGATAAAAAGATTTTAAAAAGAAGACAATCTGTGTGTGGAACTCAGAAGAGGAGCGTGGCCAGAGGACCCCCTCTCTCCAGCCCAGGCCCATATCCATGGTCTCTCGAATGTTTGGTGGGGAGGAACGAGCTCTTGGCACACACGCTGGTATCCAGTTCTCACCCTGTGAGCGCCCTCAACACATCGAGCCACAGCCTTCCCTAAACCTGAAGAAACGCTCTCCGCCAGGTGCTAGAGCAGAACCAAGCCACATCTGGGTGGTCCCCAAATGAGTCCTGGAGTCAGACCCAGGTGTTCATGGCGGGCACACTCAGGTAGGGGTCTCAAGGTCCCCTTTGCAAGATTTATTTGTGGTTGGCTGTGCAGTGCTAGAACCTCTGTGTGCCATTTAAAATCAAATAATGCTTTAGCTAAAAACATTTTAGCTCCAGATTATTTATTCCTCTGCACTGGAAGGCTCAGACACAGGAGGCGTTTAACCCGTGGACGCAGAGCAGCCGGCAGCAGAATCGGGACAGAAATCAAAGCCTTCCAGTTCTCGCTGGGCTGTGTTTTGTCCACACTAAGCTATCCGCCCTTATTTCAAAGCTGAAGGCTCTAACTCTGAGGAAGGATATAACTGACCCTCCCACTTGGTTGTGAGTAGACGTGAAAAAAACCAGGCGGGTCAGATGAGGAATTGCTGGGGCCTCTGGTCTGCCCTGAAGCACGTTGTGTTTAATGGAGACGTTGTCTTTGAGTTCCGACAGTCTCACACAGGGTGTGAGTTGTAAGAGTCAGGGCTGAACCTCTAGCTCCATTCCTCACTTTAGGCCATTTGTTGCCACATCCCGCCACCTC
The DNA here is from genome assembly GCA_004026545.1 of Mormoops blainvillei. Classification (NCBI taxonomy): domain Eukaryota; kingdom Metazoa; phylum Chordata; class Mammalia; order Chiroptera; family Mormoopidae; genus Mormoops; species Mormoops blainvillei. Next base: position 30,831 of record PVJD01005315.1, on the reverse strand, counting down.
GATCGCCAACCACAGATGCCGGAAGGAGCTTAAGGGTCATTTTGTCCAAATGCCCATTTCCCAGATGAGGAGACAGACTGAAAGGACCCCGTGAATGCCGGAGTCTAGAGTCCAGGGCTGGATACCTTTTGCCCGCCACCCCTTCCCTGTGCCCTTCTTTTCTTGTTCCCCTTCTCATAGGACCTGCTCAAGAGGAAACAGTTCCCCCCGTGACTTCAGCATCCCGGGAACAGACTTTCCTGATTCTGCCCCCTAGTGGCAGAGGTTGAGTCGAACCGCCCGCTCTGCCATTCTTCCATTCAAGGCAAAGGCTCTGTGTGCTCTGTGGAGCCCACAATGATTTGTTGACTGTCATGTGGCGGCATGGAGGAGGGGTTGGAGCTAAAGCACTGGGCTAACAAAAGCAGCAGCGGCAGCCCTGTTTCTCTCCTCATGGCACTCACAGGTCAGCAGGAAGGGCAGGAATTAAACAAACAGCTCTTCCAATTTGCTTCCACGTGTAACTCCAGTTAAGTGCCACGGGGGAGACAGACAGAGGACAGGAGGGGGGTCTAAGTTCAAGAAAGTCTTCCCCAAGGATGAGACAACCAAGTTGACACCTGAAAAAGAGGTGAGAGACATCTAGGCAAAAAAAAAAAAGGGACAGGGAGTGTGAAGGCCTCCAAGGGAGGGACAGGCCATCTCTTTCCTAGGCTTGCAAGTTCGAGAGCCAAGGCTGCTCAGCAAGCAGGTGGTTCAGGTGTCAGAAACTTCTGGATAACTGACATTTGACAAAGAAACCGATCTTTCAACAGTGAAGGTGGAAACGTTTTGCTAAAATATCTCTGTCTCTTAACTGGACTAAGTTTCCTCCAATACTGAGGGTGATTCGGGTCTTTCAGGGTCTCAGATTCCTCACTCCCGATCCACAGACGAATACAGCCATCCTCGCTGAAGGAACAGCAGGGCCTCCAGGCCGTAATTTCAGGGCTGCCAAGGATGCCACCTAAAGTCCCTAGGCCTCCGAGTCAGGAAGGCAGGGATCCAGTCCCAGGTCCGCCCCATGCCGCCTGGGCGACCTCAGGCAAGTCACTTCACCACCCTGGGCTGAGTCTCCTCTATTCGTGTCCTTGAAATGTCAAACTCTGATCGGCTTCGTGAGCAGCCCGGCACATAGTAGGCACTCTGTGCCCAGTTCCTTTTTTTTTCCCTATGCCTTCAACAAAGTTCTCTCTACCTTTTATCCCATCAGGTAGTTAGGTCTTCATTCCTTTAATGTAACTATTTCAGTTCTTGTTAAAATGGGAATAAGGAAGTGTTCCCAAAGCAGGGAGCATTTGAACTGGTCCTTAAAGGATGAGCAGGAATTGTCCAGGGAGACAAAGGGGAAGGGAATTCCAGGAATTCCAGGAGGATGGAAATCACTTACACAAAAGCACATATAGATCTGGGAAAAGCAAGCCCTCTCAGGAGCCTGAAGGGCAGGAAGCACAAACGATGTAGGGGTAACGTGACTGGAGATGAGAAAAAGAACGGGCTCTGTGGGACAGCTCGTGGAAGGGCCTTGAACGCCCTACCACAGAGGCTTCCTGGCGGTGGTGGGGGACAATCAGGGGATTTTCAATGGAGAAATACAAAGACCAGGGGAATTTCTTTGAAAGATCATTCACTCTGGGCAGCAGCTGGAAAGAGGGAGTGTTGGGAAGACAGAGACGAAGCAACCAACTAAGTTTATTTTGGCGAACGCCCAGCTGACACCTGAGGAATCTAGGGCTTGGGAATGATGTGTGGGAGATGGTGAAGAGGCCGGACTGCTCAGCATGGTGGGTGAGTGGCTGGGGCAGATAGATGGTGCTAGGAGGCGGCGCCCCAGCACCCTCCCTCTGGTTGCCTCTCCCTTCTGCACAGCTCCCCCAGCTGTGACCTCAGAGGACACACCTGGAGCAGAGGGCTGGACCCCATTCCCCAACCCAGCAAGAGATGCCCACGCATGCCTTCCTTCCACCTCCTTCTCCCTGGTGTCCAGCAGCCAGTCTTCCCTAGCTTTACCCTTTCTTTCATTCCCTGTAACATATCAAGCACCTCTTCTTTGTTACTTCAAAGTGTCCTCCAATGGAGCACCAACTGACGTCACTCAGCATCCCACAACCTCGGCCTAGCAGCCTCCCGAGCTCCCGCACGGCCCCTGCTAAAACCACAACACACGCATTCTTTATATACAGCCTCCTCATCCACAGAGCCCGTATCTCAGTCTGGTTGCCAGCTTAAACTGAGTTATTAAAAATCCTGCTTTGAAAACAGCCTCACTTGTTGCCATAATCTCCAGGTTGGGTTTTTCAGCCATCGTCTCTTTAGACCAGGGACTGCATCCGACTAAGTCAAATGGTGCATGTGCTGCCAACACCCCCCAGCCTGCGTCAGTGTGCCTTTGATGGAAACTATCTCATCTGTAATCAGTTTGCTGGGTTACGGGCCCAAATGTCCTCTGCAAAACACCAGGTTGAGAGGTTCCGGCTGTACCTCCTCTTAGGAAGGCAGCTGTGCTCTGAGAAATCTCAGACCCCCCATCTCCTGAAACTCCGTGGAGTCCAACAGAACCTTGGTTCTAATCTGACATGCACCATCCCAGGGCAAAACTAAACTTAGGTGTTATTTGAACACACTGGAAGGTGACCACTGTGTTCAGCGAGATAAAAGAGATCATTTCAACAAACCATCATTGCAAACCTGCCATGTTCCAGCTGTGAAAGATGGCCACAGATTGTGCTCATCGGCTCACATCTGGGTGCTGTGGGGGGCCAGGAGAAAGGTTAGAAAGTAAATTGTTTACCATTTGATGTGGTAAGTGCAGCACTCTGAGTATGTGAAAGATGCTCAGCTGACTAAGGGATGCCTGAGCTCTGTTTTTTTTTTGGTTGTTTAAAAAACAAAAAGAGGTTTTTTTAAAAAATATATATATATTATAAAAACCCAATGCTAGGTGAAGTCGCGGTAAAATCTGTACAGCGTTGTAAGAGCCAAATGAAAATGCATGTAGACAATCAGAACAGCGAGCGGACTATCCTCTCTCCCCACCGCCATCTCTCTCCCAGGAATTTATCCTGAGTTACAAGGCAAAAGGAACAAAAATGCTTACAAATGTTCAACGTATCATTTTCTAGTAGAAATCATCCAGGTAACTGAGCTACATTAATCCGAGAACACAATATGTAGTGATTTAAAGTAATTATGGAGACCAGTGACTTGAACTCTCTTTGGGATCTAATTTCAAGTAAAAGAAAGACACACAATGTTAGTTCAATACCTACCTATGGTCTCTGCACTCAACGTCCTCACCTCCTCGTGGGCTATGCTTTGAACAGCAATCGTCTGAAAGGTCTTTCTCTCCATGCTCCCACTCGACTCTCAGAACAACCCTATGAGGTTGACGTCATGATCCCTATTTTATCAACAAGGTAGCTGAGGCTCAGAGAGATGAAAGGATGCGCACACGACATGCGAATCCGGGAGCTCTAACCCCAGTCCCCTCACTCTAGCTCCAGGGCTCTTATTTCCATCAGCGAACCCAGTACAATGACCAGAAAGAGCTGCTAACGCCATGGGTGGTTGGGAAGATGTTTGTCTGGGCCGGGGGAGGCGATGAGGAAGTCCACAATTCCTCACCAAAAATTCTGGGATGTGTCTTTGTGCCAAGACATCCAAACCAGCCACTGAGAATGGAGAGGGTGCCTGTGTTCCAGCTAAACCGCAGCACCTAAAGATGAGCGGCTCAATCGGAAAAGTATGTGACCAACATGCGTCAATTCATGCAATCATGCCACTGGGCTAGGCACTGGGAGGCTGGGACAGGGGGACAGAAACTGCCACCTTTAGTGCCTCATTGCTGAGTAACCACCAAATGCACGCATGTAAGAATGTGCACCTCACATGTTCATCCATCGATGGGCGTTAAGACTGTTTCCGCATCTTAGCTACTGGGAATCATGCTGCAATGAACAGAGGAATGTAAATATATCTGAGATTCTGGTTTTGATTCTTTTGGATAAATACCCAGAAGCGGGGTTACTGGGTGACATGGTAGTTCTATTTTCAATTTCTGAGTTGCCTCCATACTGTTTTTCATAGTGGCTGCACCATTTTCCATTCCCACCAGCGGGGCTCCAATTTCTAAATGCATACAAGGGAATGTTATTTAGCCTCGACAAGGAAAGAAATCCTGCCGCATGTGACACTATGGGTGAGCCTTGAGGCTATTGCGCTAAATGAAACAAGCCAGGCACCGAAGGACAAATACTGTGTGATTCCCCTTATACGAGGTACCTCAAACAGTCAAGCTCATAGAAGCAGAGGGTCGAATGGCAGTTCCCAGAGGCTGGGGGAGAGGGAAATGGAAAGTTACTCTTCAACAGGTATGAAGTTTCAGTTAAACAAGACAAGTACGTTCCAGACATCAGCTGTACAACAATGTACCTGTAGTTAACGATGCTGTATTGTACGTTTAAAAATGTATTAAGAGGGCAGATCTCGTGTTAAGTGTTCTTACCACAATTTTTTAATTTTTGTAATTTTTTTTTTAATTTCACAGCTGTTCAATTACTTATCACGATTTTTTTTAAGTGCGTATGTGGAGCAGTGAGGCACCTGAGCCTGCCTCTGGTTTCCCCTTGACTTGCTGGGGTGACCGTGGGCGAGCCAGTCACCCTCCCCGTGTCTGTCTCCTCCTCTATAAAATAAGAAGCGTGTTGTGAAGTTCAATGTCTTTCTGATATTAATAAGCTCGGAACAGTTTCTGGAATATATATATATACTGAGCGGACACGCCCCTAAGTGCTTTACAGACAAATCTCAGTTTATCCTCAAGACTCCCCGTGAAGAAGGAACTGTGATTTCCATTTTACAGGTGAGGAAACTGAGGCTCTGGGAGTTTAAACGTCTTCAGGTAACATGTGTGTAAAGGACCAGCGACTGCCACAGACGGTAGGTCCTGCCAAAGTGTGGAAAAGAAAGAGATCCTGATGGCTGGTGTGTCCCCAGAAGGTTTCCGGGAGGAGGTGTCATGGCATATGGGCTTTAAAGAAAAGGGAAGATGTGCACCAGCCTTTTCAGAGTTCCTACTAGTGGGGACAAAGGCACAGTGTAGAGAGGATGGATGGTTGTTCAAGGATAAAGAGACTAATCACAAACACAGCCTATTTTGTCCTGGGCCTTGAATGCCTAGCCAAGGGTCTGATGGTTCTTCCTTGGCAGCGGTGGGTCAGAAAGGCTGAGGCAGAAGCAGAAGCTATTCATGTGGCTGACACAGGTGCATGCAGAGCCCACTGCACGTGCCACTTCACACTCCTGACCATTTCCACCATCCCCTCCTCTGAACAGTCTCTGGGTGAACTGAGAAGTCAGGGACAAACGAGACACTCCCAGGGGTCAAGGATGCCCGGCTCCAGACCAGCATTTCCTAGGCTTCAACATGTACTCTAACCACCCGGGAAGCTTATTACAAATAGATTTGGATTCAGTAAATCAGGGACAAGTCCCAGAATCTGAATTTCTAGCAAGTCCCCAGGTGACGCTGACCCATGGCCTATACTTTGAGAAGTATGATGTATTTGCTTTCTTTCTAGTCTCATAATTGTAATCCCAACTGGTAGCAATGCCTGGACCACACGGGGTGCTTCACAAAGTATTTGTTAATCAAAGAAGTTTAATCACTTTCACCCCTGTTATCATTTTGATTAAAGAGCGCCCACACACATCAGGGGCCATTTTGTCTCCCTGGTACATCTTCCCACACCCTAAGTAGTAGAATTCAGCATCCTTTTTCCACTTCCTCACACTGTGTCAACAAATGGCTTTAAACCTTCAGGTTCTTTTCTTTTTATTGCACAAATGACATATGTTCACTGAAAAGAAAAAAAAGATAATCAAAAAGAACAAAATAAGCCCTGGCTGGTGTGGCTCACTTGGTTGGAACATCATCCCATAACCAAAAGGCCGCAGGTTTGATTCCTGCTCAGGGTACATACCTAGGTTGTGGGTTCAATCCCCAGTCCCGGCACCTGCAATCCCCAGTCCAGGCACATACAATACCCAGTCTGAGAGTGTATGGGAGGCAATCAATCAACGCTTCTCTCTAAAAGCAATGAAAAAATGCCCTTAGGTGAGGGTAAAAAAAAGAAAGAAAGAAACTACAATCTGATACATAACCCTTCAGACTCTGTGTGTTATAAAAGGTAAGTATACTCTATGTTCTGTATTTTAATTTTCTCAAATTATAAAGGATATTGCCCATGTCAAAATATTATTTTATGGCTATATATTTCATTATTTAAAATTATCATAGAGCACATATTTCACAGACCTAAAAAAAAAAAAAAAAGCAAGATCCATACTAAAGAATGTGTGGGCAAATGTTACAAGTCTTTGATTTACTTTAAAATGGTTCAGTGAATAGGGAAGTCTGACACAACAGAGACAGACCAGTAAAGGCCATATGGTGGTCACTGTTGAACTGAGAGGCGGATACATGGTGGGGCAAGGGGGAGGAGGGTGGACATTATATGACTCTGTCACTTTTGCACATGTTGGTAACTTGCCATAGTAACAGTTTGAAAACAAAAGGAAGGTTCAAATGAGATCTAGGAAGAGGATCCTGAGACAGGAATAAAGATGAAAAGTGTTAGAAGTTCATTTTTCACCCCCCACAAAAGGACAATCTTTTATTTAGTACCATTCAGCCTGTCACTACAAATTCCAAGGTCCTTGAGCTACTGAATTGCACTGAAATAATCTGTCTGTCCTGTCAGAGTGGATTTGCATTTTAAGTGCATGCTTGATGTCACATCCAAATTGGAACTAAATGAGATGTGCAGGAATGCGGAAGCGCACTCTGGCCTCATTGGGGACCACGTAGTGTCTGTCCATTTAGAGCCCTACAGATGCATGGGGGTTCAGGAGCGCAGGGGCACAGCCCTGCCATGTCTGTAGCATGTGTGAAGCTTGGCCGAGACAGCTCAGCTCTCTGAGCCTCAGCGTCCTAATCTGTAAGAGGAAAGGATTTGAACCAAATGAACTTGACAACTTCTCTCTGCTCCAACGTAAGTAGGTTGTACTCTGGGAACCACTTTCACCACCCTGCTTTGCAATATGCAAATCAGCCGAATTGGGTAATTGGACAAAGCTAGTGGGAACAATTTAATAAACTTTGATAACGTTACACAAAGTAATTGTTCAATTATTTCAAACAGTTCAGTTTGGAAAGTACAGCGGGGTAGAAAGCGGGGGAGGGTCTTTAGAAATTACCTGTGCTTATTAATCATCTTATCCAGGAGAAGCCAAATGAGAAGGAAGGCTTGTGGGCGTATTTTGTTTTAATTCTGATTAACTGCCCTTCATCTGAACATTTTTAAGCTCTGCTTTGGTTTCCTCATACGGATGTTGACTGAGTTCTGTTATCAGGGTTTTAATTAACACCAGGTAGAGAAGGGGAAACAGGATGACACGCTATTACTTCTGTTTGATTTAAAATTAACGTTGGGGACTCTTCTTCCAGGCGCTGTTGAAAATGTCTTATCTCGTGCATTCCAAGGATGGCTGTTTCATGTAAATGTCATTCCTTCTGTCCAAAATGTTACAACATACACCGGCACAATAGAACTACTGTCTTGTTCTAAGAGACACGAGGGAGCCAGCAAGCTTCTGATCAAAGTCACGATTCACACATCAAAGTAATACCTCTTCTGTTAAAGTCAGGAATCAAGACTGAACATAGGAAGGGAGACGTGGCTGTAGCGACAGCCTAGCCGCCTATGCTGGGAAGTGCCTGAATTTCCAAGACTTGGACCCTCTGCAGAAAACCGGCTAGAAAGGGGCATTTGGTACAGGTACATCTATGGCTTCCTGTACTCAACGTGCTTATATTCAGTCCGTACGTGTTCACGTGTGTGGGCTCCTCACCTGTGACTGGAAAACTGGAACTGCTGTCACCCTCACACAGAGTTAGTGGCTAAGAGCCTTTGGAATACGGTAGGCCTGGTTCAGATCTATGCTGTGCCGCTCGCCAGCTATGGAAATGTTTCACCTTGAGCAGGATGGTGGTTACTTGAGTATATACATGTGAAAAGAGTCACCAAAATATACTCTATGAAATGTATACCTCAATATAAAAGGTTGCATCAAAATACCATAATATCTGATGCACAGAACTGTTGTGAAGATAGAACGGAGCTAGTTCTTGGCATGCGCCTATCATGGTGGCTGGGCTGAGTAAGTAACCAATAAGTGACAGCTGTCATTATTGTTTATGTTGTTCTCACCATTAGTGTCATCATTTTAGTGGCGTTACACATCTGACCCACAAATGGTGGGGGGGGTGTCTAACGTTCAACACATAAAGCAAAAAAACCTGTTAAAACTGTCCCATGAGAAACCTGTAAGTCATCCGTAAGTTCCAGCTTGCCTCATTTGGTACATACAGCCCTGCCCAGTAGAAGACGTGACCACGTATCATGGACTCGGTAACAGGCAGGAGTAATAAGAAGGGCTGGGTGGAAGAAGCACACCTCTGCAGACAATGGGACCGTGACCAGGAGCTCAAGCGGTGCCAAGAAGAGTAGCGGATTCGCACCACCACCTCTTCTCACTAGTGCCTGGAAATGGGTCGCTGAGAACAGCAGAAATGATCTCCAGACAAGACACATTGCTAATTGCTCCTCTCTCTAAATCAATCTCTCTCTCTCTCTCTCTCTCTCTCTCTCTCTCTCACTGAATTTGCATTAATTAACTGAGCTTGAGATGCGGTTTCACTGTATTATCTGGCCTCCATCCCTGATGCTGAAACCCTGAAAGCTCTCTCTGGTCTGACTCGGGGGCTTCACCAGTTCTCAAAAAAAGAAGAGATAAGATGTTAACATTATACTCAGGCTGTTCATTGTTACTTAAAAGTATAACAATCATGCAAGTGCTATCTGGTAAATCCAACACATTTTGTTTCATATTTTGGGTTGTCTTTCTCAGCAAATCATTTTGTAAGCTTTACAAAATCTTGGACACTCTTGCATAGCAGGTGCTTAGATCTGGGGGACCACGGTGACAACTGCATCTTGGATTCCAGTGCACACAGGGGGCAGACCCAATAAGCAGCTACCCACCACGCCCTCAAGCACAGACCACGCAATGGAGCCCGTAGGGAACCACCGAGAAGGTATACTATTACCCGAGAAGTGCGGCTTTCGAATGCGGTCCTACGGGCACTGTCCTGTGAAGAGGAACCAAGTAGGGGGCAGGGCCTGTTGCCAGAGGTGCTTATGCTCTGCAACACCGGTGGGCTCGGATGCTTCTCTTAACGCTGCATCCGACATCCCATTAACCCACTTGCAGAGCCTCAAGGGATGCCTGGACAGGTGTTAAATTACCACTCGCCAACCCACAGGTGTGCGAGATGTGCTACAAAAGCACATGTCACATCTCTCAGAGCAGGAGGGTCTGCCAGGGATTTCCTCTGAGCACAGAGATCTGGAAACTCTATCACTTTGACTTAGAAATGACCTGGATCAGAGACCTGGCTTTCTAAGCATGACAGGGTGATAAAAATATTTTCTGACAGTGTATCCACGTGAGATAGAAGCCACTGTGGTGAGCTCTGGAGCTAGAAGAATGAATGTTATCCATTCTCTTACCCAACAGCCACTTATCACACACAGTAGCATGCCCAGGCTGGCACAGGGGCTGTGGGAAAGCCAGAAAGTGAGAATGATTATAAAGGGGGCCTGAAATAAATCACACCTACTCTCCGGGTGTCTAAGGCCTAGGTGAAAAGGACGGGCACGTGAACATGAGAAAGTAAAGTCCAAAGCCATCCAATTATTCTCCACAAACCCCCAGTAGGTGCCTGTCATGGACCAGGCACTGTGCTCCTCTGGGGAACAAGAAGGGACACCTGACACAGCGACGCCTGCAGAGCCGCCTCCCGACAGAGGAGCCGGGCAGCTAAGAGCTCACAGACGTGTGTCAAGGCCCGAGCGGGCACAGAGAAGGGAGCTGTCATTTATGCCTCAGGCTGTCCAAGGCACATTTGAGCTCTGCCTTGCTGCATACGCAGGACGGAGCCAGAGACGCAAGCGAGGAAGGGCATGCCAGGCACAGGGGACGGCATGAGCAGTGGCGGGGCAGCTAGACAGCCCATGAGTGCTGTGGGGGGATGACCAGAACAGCAGGCTAGCAGGGTCCTGCAGGCCTTGTGCCCAGGCTTAGAGCTTGAACTCCGCCCAGAGCGGGAGGAGCACTGGGGAGTGAGAGGTCAGCCCTGGTACCAGTGTGCAGAGTGAGCAGGACAGTGGGAAGCAGGGGAGCTCCTGTAGCCACCCAAGCAGGTGGGGGAAGGTCTGGATGAGGGCAGTGCCATTGGCGAGGAAGGACAGAGCTCAGGGGCAGCCTCCCAGCAGCTGGAGAGGATGAATTCTTGATCTGATTCCATGATGGATGCTGATTCCCTGGAGAAATCTCTCAGCACCTGCCCCCCTGGGAACCTCATGAAAAGTGTTACAGCCTTTCTCTCCGTGCCTCCCAGGAAGCTCTCTGACTCCTTTGCTCCCAGACTCACAAGCTGAAGACCAAGGGCCCTTAGTCACACGTCCCTGATTTTCCTGTTTGCTTTTCCAACCAGAGAAAACGTTTGTCATTGATGGGTCTGCCTTGTTCTTAAAAGAATCAGGCCACCTTTTTCTTCAGAATCTTAAGAACAACTACGAGCACATAAAAAGACGTGGATTTCCAACCGGAGACTAAAAAGAAGTGGAAGATATGGTTCTTGCTCTTGAAAAATGAACAGGGCGGGTTCCTGTTCACCCCACTGATGGGGAGCTAGGCTTCCAGACTGCACCAAACAAGGGGGTGGGGCACATCCAGGCTCTGCCCATCTTTCTGCGGAGACTGGGGCTTAGGACTGATTTTCAATATCATCAGTCTGTAACCCAGCAACATCGATTACATCATTACCTCATCGGATGACAATTGTCACTCATCATAGAAAGTGAAATGTCACTCTCAAGGCCCCCACAGTGTCTCCCTCCATTAGCCAGAGAGGCAAAGATGGCCAGCATGTGTCTTTTCCTCTTCCCCAAGATTCTTAGTTTGGGTTCCCCCAGAAGCAGATCCCAAGACAAAGACTCAAATTCAAGAGGTGTCACTGCGATATTAGGCGATAAGCATGGAAATGGAAGTCTGGAACAGGTGGCTCCACAGAGGTCTTACCCAATATAATGGTTAATAGCCATGTTGCTTTTTTTTAACAGGAAAAACTCAATTGAAATAGGAGATGTTTTTCTGAGTTGGTTACATCCATAAGAGGATTCTTTCTGTTATACACACACACACTGAATCACAAGTGAAAAAGAAAGAACCTCTTTGTTGTAAGTTCCACAAACCTAAAGTAATGACAAATGTCACAATACCAAGTATTTCAGCGTCCAAGAGATTCAAACAGAGAGGAGGCTACTTGCTAGTCTTCCCAGGATGGCTCCGGGTCCAACCAGAAGTCAGGCCCATGACCCACCTGGCTCCTCACAGCCTCTGCCACCAATCAGTGCACGCTGACCATGTGCTGGGGGCTTCAGGTGTTTTATTGCTCAACCCTCACAATAACCCTGGAAAGAAGTGAATGCTGGCTGCATTTTAGAAACTGTGACTCATCAGCTAGTGGTAGAGCTGAGATAGGAAGCTGGACCTGTGTCAGTTTAAGGTCTGCCCTTCCAAATACTCCATACTCCTCATCAAGAAGGAGTGGTTCTTACGTTAGAGCTGCCTGCCTTCTTCGCTCATTCATCCCAGGATTGTTTACTGAGCATCTTCTTTGTGTGGGTCTCTAGCAGGTACTTCCTTTGAGGAGGTCAGTAGTGGGGAAATCATGAATAAACTATTATATAAAACTCCTAGTGTTCCAGTGGACTGGAACTGAAGGTAGGTCCAGATGGTCACTGAGCAGCACAGTAGATACCACACAGGGCCGCCATTACTGTCCACGTGCCCGTCCTTCCCACTTTGGGTGACAGTCAAGCCACAGTATGTATCACAAACTCTGGGAGACACTGATGTTGATAGAAAACGTCACATCAGCAAATAGATGTGACTGGCCTGTGGCCTCACATCGAGTCAATGACAGAGTCAAGAAGGAAACGCAGGCCTACTGACGCCCAGTCCAGTGCGCTCTCTGAGACCAGCGGCTGGCCACCGTGCACGGGTGGCTCTCGACAGCAGCCTCATCACATCTACTTCCCGACGTACTGCTCAGACGCAGCCCTCGGTCTCACCGTCCCCCTCTCTGTCTGACCCACAGATGCCCTCCCTTCTCCAGGCCCCCGGCAGCCCCCGCCCAGCCCGGCCCTTGGCCGCCCTCGCGAGTAGCTCTCATCCCGCACAGTGAGGGCCTGGGTAACAGCTACGGCCCAGCAGGCGCGCACCGGGCCCGGGCCCTCCGAGCAGCCTGGCCAACAATCTCACTTTGGAGAGCAAATGCGTCCCAGATCTGTGAGAGACCGACGGAGGGCGACGCAGCCACAAGAAGCCACCCGGGAGACATGCCATTTTCTAGGACTTTGCTGTGACAACTATGGAATACCCTTGGGCCCTTTGAACAAAAGCCGGTCTGTGATAGGCAGGCTCCCCTGCTCTCTCGAATAAGAGATCACCCGAGCTCAATACAGGTTCTCATAAAATAATAACAAACCTCCAACACCCAGTTGATGGGGATGGGGGGGGAGAATTCACGGGAAAAGACGGGCAGGGCAAAACAGGGCAAGGTGGGGAGGGAAGAGAACAGAAGGGAGTTGTGCTCAAGACCTATTGATTTTTTCAAATCATACCAAAAAATGACTTTTAAAATTATTTTTGGCATAGATGGATAGCAGGAGGACAGCTAGTGGAGGGGGGACGTTAGGGGGTGGTGAAGGGATCGAGCAAAAAGGAAAAAGGACTCATCGACGTGGACAACAGTGTGGTGACTGCTGGGGGGGGGGGTAAAAAGGGACTAAATGGTAATGGAAAAAATACCATAAGAATTAAATCAAAAATTTATTTAAAAATAAAATAAAATAATTTCTGGAATTTAAATGTTATGTGCCAATTACAGTTCTCCCCTGTGACACTAACCAGGGGTTGGGAGCTTTGAGGAGTTTTGGGTTTATTTCAACCCAGGCTTGTTGCATTGGGGTATGTAGGAGGCGGAGAGATGGTGAACTTGAAGGACTCTCAGCAGAGAGGCAGCACTGAATGGTGAGCCGGGCACACTACACAGGTGACAGGAAGGACCCAGCATCAAGGATTCAATCTCCATTTGTTAATTCAATGTTGCTCTTCTCAGGGGGGAAATAAAAGACTGAGAAAATGTGGTGGGAGGGCTTTGTCGGTCAGGACAGGAAATTTGAACTTCGCCCTGTAAGCAAAGGCGGGAACGACGGTTTAACCAGGAGAGTGCCATGAGCAAAGTTGTATTTTAGAGAGATTACAATGTGGAGTGTGATACGGGGGCAACATGCCTAATGGCAGAGAACACTGACTTTGAGGTCAAACCAGCAAGAACCTGGCTCCGCTCTTCCTCCTATCAGTGCCTTGACTCCTGGCAAGTGATTTAACCTCTGTAGATCTTTCTTTCTCATCAATAATGTGAGCATATCAATGCTACACCTATTCCAATGGTTTGAACACTCTATTTACAGGTTTGTCGCATATATAAATAAGTCTTCAATAAATGGTTCCTATAGTCTTCCTGTCGTAAATGTATACACAGAAATGGAGAAGCTACTGAGCCTGTGTTACCCACACTTCCTTTGAGAGCCACTCTCCTCCCTACAACTCTGCCCTGTCTTCTGAATAGGAGCTGTTGTCTTCCCGGCCATACCTCTCTAGCCACAGTGATTGGTCTAGGACTTGGACATGTGACCCAAGTCTGACCAATCGGAGTCCTTTCCTCAGAGAAGGCGAACTAATGCCGGAGAGAAGATCCCCTTTTCCTCTTACTGGTGAAATTTGAGATGTGATTTTGGAAGCTGCAGGTGACTCTCGTGTATGGAGGGACTATAGGAGGAGAGAATAAGGGTGAAGACAGAGGTGGGTCCCTGAGGCATCTGAAGACCTATGTCCCATCCCTGGCCTCCACGAACTTGCCCTGGTTTTCTGTAGCCTGATTTCTCACCTCCTGCTTTAATTCTCTGAGCTGTCCAAATAGCCTCCCAATAAATTCTATTTTTTGCTTAAGCCAATTCAGGTTCGATGTCTATGATTTGCTACCAAGTCCCTTGATTTAATGCTACCATTGACTGATCTTAGCTTCAGCACATCCCATTAGAGCTCTGTAATTACCCATATTTCCCCAATCCACCTTAGCAAATATTTTGTTTCTTTATGACTTGAGGTACATTAATCCCTAAAGATTAAAACATATAAAGATTAAATCAAGTTTCATTGTACAGTTAATGAACCAACTATATTAAACAATAAAATAATATAAAATTAGCTCTGTCCCAGGATATCCAGGATACGTTGTCAGAACCACCATCTTCCCGGTTGATCAGCCCACTCGAGTGCAATAAATCTCCAAAGGTTGATAAACATTGAATATTCTTCACTTGTATTTATCACCCATTCTAAAATTGATGTTTCCCATTGGACGTTTAATCACAGACTGCTTTGTTAAGCGTTTTCCCTGTTCAGAGAAATATATCAGAAATTGATTCTCTCATAGAATGAGGCACGGGATGGAGTACAACTTCAACTACAAGCAATGGGACTTCTCTCCTTTTGCCTTTGTGATTTGTACACTTCATTCCCCAAAGTGAGAGATAAGGGCCTTAAGACAGAAAACCAATTGGGTTGCTAGAATCCAATCAACGACCATGTCCCAGGGCAAAGGGCCAGTCCAAAGGGGCCCAACATCCATCTCTCCGCACCTCCCAAACGCTGCAGCCCACCCAGGGCAGATTCAAGGAGGCTGGTTCTTTGTTCCCAATGAGTGTGAGGCTGACAGGTGGAAAAGTTTCACCGGGGCAGAGGAAGTGAAATTGAATCCAAGTTGCAGGTTATTTGTCTTCCCTGTGACCTGCAGCGGTCTCAAGTGATAGCACAAGTGACAATGCTCAAACTCACATCTGTGAGTCAATTACTGGCTGCCTGCGTTTAAAAACCATTCAGATGTGTTAGGTTTAAAATGGTTCAAACGTATCGAACAGAAAGGAAAAAGAAGAGGGAACCAAGCCCCTTTAGGGATTTTGTTTGAATCGACAAAAAGGCTGGATTGAAACCTGCAGAGGATTTATAAAGGAGCTGTAAAATGTTTTATTCATTTGAAAGGAGTTGGAAAAGAGACACCGAAAGTGAGGCAGGAGAGACCGAGCTGAAGCACGGAGAAGAAAGAGGAGCGGGGAGAGACCACTTTGTAATGCTGGATAAATTTAACTTTTCCTAAAAATGGGAGGAAGTTAACCATTGCCGTTAGCTAGTGTCATGAGTAGAAGACATGGGTAAGAGTCCCTTCGCCACCATTTACTACTTCTAGAAAATGTCACCTACATTCTATGCACCTCGGTTTCCTTAACTGTAAAATGGAAATAAACTCCATACACGAGGTTTTGTGAAGAGGCAAACACTGTAATAGATGTGAAACTCCTTTATAAACTGTGGAGAGCCACACAGATGCAACTTATATTTATAACTGACTTAATTTAAGCTGTAGTGTATACCCCATATGGAATGGAAATCCTGACAAAGAGAGGGCCAAAATTCAGATGAGAACAGCCAAGACTGGAAAAGATAGAGTCCAGGCCAAAAAAGGCAATTTTGTTAGAGACCCATATGTAAGAGGTCTAAGGCAGTTAATTCTGTGCCAAGTGCTAAGGCCCACCGGTCCACAAGCCTGCCTTCGCTGAATAAGGCAAAGTGGCGTATATTAACAGATCACCTATGAGTGATTCCTCAATTTTAAAGCAAGTTCTAATTATGCTAGGAGATCTCACTGGCTGAAGCCAATCTGAGTTATCCAGTTAGCCATGCTTAGCTGTTTGTTCTTATGCCTCTAGTGCATATCTTAACTAGTGACACTGCCTCCTAGTGGCATATCCTTGAATTGCAGGTATAATACGAATCAGAACAAGTGGGGCTTCTTAATCTTGGCTGCATATTAGAATCACCTAGGGATCTTAAATAGTACTGCTGCCTGAAGCCCACCTGCAGAGATTATAATTTAATAGGCCTTGCTGCATGCTGAGCACTGAGATGTTTAAAAGCTTCCCCAAGCATTTCTGCCCTACAGCCAAGAACCACTACCCTGGAGGTCAGTAAACTTTTTTCATACAGTGCTAGACAGTAAACTTCTTTAGGCTTTTTGGGACATACAGTCTCTGTCACAATTACTCAACTCTTCCTTTGTAGTGTAAAAGCACCACAGACAATATACAAACAAATGAGCATGACTATGTTCCAATAAAACTTTACTTACCAAAAATAAGGAGTAGGCCACATTTTACCAATCCCTACTCTAGAAAGTCTTAAAATGAGATCTGAAGGCCAGCAGCAGGGACAGTACCTGGGAGCTTGTTAGAAATGCAGAACCTCAAGCCTCCAAGAGGATCCCCAGGTGACGTGTATGGACATTCACGTGTGCGAGGCAGTGCTCCAGAGGGTCTGCTTTGTGGGTCCAACTCTGCCAGCACCGCAGCGCCGAAGTGGAGAGTTCCCATCACTGTCTGCATCTCAGGTACCTGTCACCTCTATCAAACTGGCTGTCTCCCAGCTGCCACATTTCTGTAGCATCTTCTCCTCAGCGACTCAGATACTCTGAGCAGCTGTCTATGTTTGATTATGGGGTCTCCAAAGGGTCAGTGGAGCCACACATGCAGTTTCTATTTTTCCTAATAATATGTGGAGAGCACATGGCTGTGGAGCCTTATCAGGTGATATGCCCCTGCTCTGAGGAACTATCCATTTAAACTTGTCAACTGTCATAAAGTTCCCCAAACACCCCATGCTCCTTCAAGCCTTTGTGCCTTGTGTATGGCATTGTGCTTGCTAGAAAAGTCTTGTGAGTCATCTTGCCACTAGGCAAATTTATTCAATCCAAAAAAAAAAAAAACCTGACATGAGAGACCTTTTGCCCTCACTCCCATCCAGTTAATCACTCCTCCCTGCCAGCCCCAGGCCCTGTACCTACCTCTGCTCTCACCCTTACCGCGTTTATGGTTGAGAAGGGGCTGCCCGGTCTGTCTCCCTTGTGGGTATTGATCTGCCTTCAGCCAAGGTCACGTATCACTCCCTTCTGCAGCCCTGTGCCTAGCACTGGGCTTCGATCCACTAAATGCTTAATAAATTGCCATTGGTTTTAACTTAATTGACCTAAAAGTATACATTACTTTTGTAACTGCCATGCTAACCTAATCGCCATGGAACACATTTACGATGAATACTTAATAACCACCCCGCAAAAACGCTGCTCTCGAGATCAGACTTTGGGAAGTGCTGCCTCTCAAGACAACAGCACTGGCCCGGGTCATATCCAAGCCTGAGACGGGCCCTAGCATTTGAATTCTGGCTCTGGCTCTGCAATAAGGGGGAAGTGAGAGAGGGGCTGGCAGGGTAAATTTGGTTCCTACTAGCCTGGGCCGTCTTTTCTGATAGATGGCTTCAGGATTCTCTCAGGGACACTGTAGAAGTACCACCTAACAGAGGAGAAAACTGGCTTTCTGTGTTAGGGATTTGTCACCAACTTAGTGTCATAACCAGGGCCAGCATCCAACTCTCCCAGCACTCATCCAACTATACAGCAAGGCAGACTCCTTTACAAAGAATTTCTCGGGAGGTCAGCATCTGTCTCCGTGTCCCCTTGCCCACTGGCACATCTAGAACTGGGTGGGAGGGCAGAGAGAGAAGGGGCCAGTTTTTATCCTTGGGAGAATTTCACAGCCAGATCCCGACCCCCAGGGTGGTCAGCAATGAGATATGTTTCCATTACAGACTTGAGTCCAGAGTTCTGTTGACCAGAGGTCAGTCCAAAATACTCATCTGTCTCATCCCTCTGTCTGTTTGGAGCTGATATTCTGACAAGGCTTCCACTTAAGAATCCTGCCATTTGGACAGAGCAACCCAGCCTGGGTAGATTCTTGGCAGCAACTATGGCACCGGGGCCCATCCTCCTGACTCCCCGCCCAGTTGTCTCTCTGGCCATTGCTCTGGGCAGCCCTAGCCTCCCACGTGACAATGCTCCATTGGACAGTCAAGATTTGTCACCAGCACATGAACTCTCGGGTCCATTTCCGCATGTGTGTACACAGCAGAGTCTCAACTAGTTACCCTGTCACATCCTGTCATGAAACTGCTCAAGGAGAGTGAGGACAGAGCCAGCCTCTGGCATCACCTGCCCTGGGCTTAGCCAGAAAGGAGGAACCCACACGAGCCCATGCAGCCTCTCTGGGCTTCAGTCTCTGTGTCTCTAAAAGGGGCTCGGGCTTGAGAGCAGTAATAGCTGATGCTGATTTGCGCTTGCGGTGTGCTCGGTGCTCCATACACTCGACTTTATTTGATCTTGACAATGAAGCCATCCCACAAAAGGGAAACCCAGAGTGGATTAGGTTGGGATTGCCCTGGGAGCAGATCCTGAGACAAAAACCGAAGTGCAGAGAGTCAATTTGGGAGGTGATCCTAGGACATATCAGTAGGAAAGGAGAGAAGTGACACAGAAAAGGGACCACAGGTGACAAAGGGTGTGCTATTAAGGCAGCCATATAGTGCACCCTGGGTCAATCCAGTGGAGAATCTTGGGGGAAGCAGGCGAAACTCCTTTAGCTAAATAATCCCAACTGAGGGACAAGGGCACTTCGGTGGTTAAATTAGAACAAACCATATGAAACTGACACTATTTAACCACTTTTGAGCTATAGAGATATAGTATTAATCCCAAGAGCTGTTGGTCGAGAGCTGCTGTGTTGGGGAAAGGACGTGTTAATTCCATGGCATTTCCGCCCTCCCCTAAAACAACAGAGCAGCCTCGCAAAGTTCTGGGGAAACCCCTTGGGCATAGAGATGCAGGATGCAGACCCCCAGCAGTGGGGAGGGAAGCCTCCGGACGGTCTTCAAGGCTCTGCCTGGGGCCCCGCCAGCACCAGGCTGCGCTGACCAGGAGGAGTGGGAGCAAAACAGGATTCAAATCCCGACCATCTCTCTCTGGAGCTCATACATGTAACCTACACGCTGCCTCCACTCAATTTCCAAGGCTTTATCATTTCCCTGAATTGTTACACAGTCATATGTTTCTAAGATTCTAGGTATCAGTCTTCAACTCCAACATCTGCAACTCCAAGGTGGAAAGTGTTGAACAGCAGGACAAGACAAGCCACTCGGCCAAAGCAAGACATTCCTTTCTCCATTTCACAGGCATTTGTTAAGTATACACAATGTTCCAGGTTCAGCACTGGGCTCAAGAATACACGATGAGGAACGTGGCCTGGGAAAAAGGATTAGTACTAACCTATACAGTGGAATGGGGTTGGGGTGGTGCCAGAGCCGGTGCTGGAGGCCCGAGGAGGCCACGTGGCCTTGGGAGGGAAGGAGCCAGAGGTGGCGCCTGAGCTGGAGGTGGAGTAGAGCCAGCCTAGTGGTGGCACATCTCTCCCCAAAGAGTCATTCCAAGGGTATGGCCAACACACTGGTGGAACAGGTGATTTACAAAGTTGCTCAAGACCCCAATTCTTTAAATGTTGTCCGTGAACTTGTGTTTCAAACTTTAGGCATGAGTTATGACATACCACCCTGAAAATTCAATTAACTCAGCAAGACATTCGGCATAAATCAAAGATATTTACAACTTAGAGAGGCATTGGAGGTCACACACAGGGAGGAAGCAACTCGCCCAAGGTCACACTGCAGACGACAGGGTCAGCTGAGATAGATTAGGAATCCATAACTTTTGCCCATATTGGCATGTGCTGGGAAACAGAACACTTGCCTTTTCGACCAAAACCCTCTGTCCCCATCATCAGAATAGAGAAAAACCCAGAGGGAATCAGAGAGCCTGACATAGACTCTGAGCTCCCCCAACACAGGCCTCCATGTCCGACTGGTACGTGGTGGTCACTGGCCCCACAGGGATTAGATGAAGTCATGTCTGAAGACATTATTAGTAAATGGTATATAGTCCTACAAAAGCAAGGGGTTATTAACAATCTTTATTACTCATTGTTATGGGTTATTATTGCTTACTCTGCCGGAGATGATACCTAACTCGTTTCCTGTTTCTTAAAACATAGTTTTGTTAAACTTACAATGTATAATTTAAAAATCCAAACACCACCAAGAGTATAAACTGAAAAGTCTCCTCAAAGCAACCCCTGTTGATATAAGTGTCCTACAGACCCTTCTAGATTTTTTCCATTGTTCTATACCTCGCTTTTTTATTTTTTTCATATAACAGTAAACCTTGGGCAGGGTTACACAGCAGTGCATATAGATTTAACTCATTCTTTTTCTAAGGAAGAAAGAGTGTTCCATTTTTTAAAAAAACAGAAATTATTTAACCAGACCCCCATTGATGGTCTTCTGTGGTTATGTGGAGGATTTTTTTTTCCCCATTACAACATGTATGAGGTGCTACAATGAGCACCTCATATATGCTTTTGAAGGCAAGGCCAGAAGAAGCAGCCTAGCCTATGTTCTTAGACCCGAAACTGCTGGGTCAGATGTGTACATTTAAAGTCTTGAAAGATGTAGTTAAACTGCTGGGCAGAGAGGCCACACTGATGACCCCCACGCACTGCTCTCTGGTTAACTGTGATGGGGTTCCCCTTGTCCTCAAGCTGTAGTCAACTCCGGAAAAGAGGAAACATTTTAATATTCGCCAATCTGAGAAGTGAAAGATGGAGTCTTGTTACTATGTTAATTTGTGCCTCTTTTATTATGAGCACAGTAAATGTCTTTTTATATGTTGATTGGCAATTTATTGTGCAGTGTTGTTGTTTTTTTAGAAGAGGTGTGTCTGTGGGAGGGATGGAGGGGAGGTAGGAGTTCCCTTAACTACCTGTTTATATAGCTTTCTTTTATACTTTTTTTTAATATCATTTTGTATAACCCTCTTAAAGTAATTTCAGAAAAGCAGCCTTCGGTGAAATAGTACAAACATTTTCTTTTTCCTAATTTATTGTTAATTTTATTTCTTGATTGTGTTTTTATTTTTTTGCCATGGATTTTTAAAAATGTACAAAATAACCTTCTAATCAAGCCTCCCCTTTCTACTCTCACCACAACTGAGATCTTTTTTAAACTGAAGCCAGATCACGTTGCTTCCTTGCTTAAAACTTCCTGTTATCTTCCATCCTTCTTAGAATAAATTCCACAATTTTTCCAAGACCTAGGGGACCCTTCCTGGGAGAGAAGCTGCCTGTTTCTCCAGACTCATGTGATACCCTCCCCTCGCTCCAGACGCACCTGAGCTCTTTCCCTATCAGTTCTTTATTCACCTTTCTTTCTCTCCCTCTGCAGTGTTCATTTCTCCTGTCTCCAGTGAGCTAACAGGAGAAGGTGTTCCCATTCTTCAGACCTCGGCTCCCATGTCGCCTCCTCAGAGAGACGTCTGTGACCCTGGAGGCAGCATTCCTGTGCTCATCTCTGCCTCACTCTGTGTCTGACTCACTGGCTGCCTGCCTCACAGCTGATAGATAATTATTTGCTTGCTTTTAGCTGTTCTCCCCTCCAGAATACAAGCTCCATGAGGGCAGGACCCTTGTCTTGTCCATCTATGCATGGGTGCCTCAGTCAGTGCCTGCAAGGAACATGGTGGGTCCTCCCCAGTTATTTATTTAACGCAGGAATTAACATCTAGTCAGGTTTCTCATTCCCTTCCTAAAGTTTACAGCTTTCCATTTTTCTAGGCAGTTTGGAAAAATACGTCTCTCTGGCTTCATTTTCAGATTTAAAGTCTTTCATTAAGATTCATATTTATTGAGCACTCTCTCTGTTCTGGGCCCTGTTTATAGGCACAAGGGTTCCTGTGTGGAACAAGATAGGCAAGACAGCTGCCCCCCAAGAGTTTAAATCCTACTATGTGGATGACAGGTCACCACCAACTTAATGGTTTTAGAGGATGGCAGGAGCTATGGAAACAATAAAACGGGATAATGTGAAAGAGGACAGGGGAGTGGGGAGTGTCTCTCCGGAAAGGGGACATCTGAGTAAATGAGGAGGAAGCCCTGGGAAGAGCTGGAGAGGAGCAGGTAACCAGGGGAACAAGGACAGTCTCTGAGCAGGAAGAAACCTGACTAGTCTGGAGCGCAGAGAGATCAGAGCATCATCCTCCTAGGAGAGCGCGGGCCATGGCAGGTGCATCACGTCACAGAGGCGGGACGACCACTACTGCAGAGCTTCCGCAGTGCCGCATGGGGGCGCTCTTCTAACTCCAATGGGCAACCACGGCGGGGCGCTAAACCTGGGAGCGGTGCCGTCTGACTTCAGTGTTTAAAAGGATCACCCTCAAGCGATCTACCTAGAAGTTATTTTAGTGAAGGAAAGAAGGAACTAGGAATCTAGCTTTATAATTTTTTCTTTACCAAATGACTGGTCAGTTGTCCCATTTATTAAATAATCTATCCTTCCTTCCCCAAGATTTAATTTAAAGTGTTTCTTTTAACATTTACTAAAATGCCCTTGGGTATTTAGTATGTTTGGGGGACTCCATTCTGTTCATTTCCTGAAACCAAACATTTTGATTATTGTAGTTTCATGATACATTTTAAGACCGGCTAGAAGGTCACTCTCCTTTTATTACTATTTTGTATATACAACTTTCCTATTTTTACACATTTACTTTTTCTAAGGTGACTTTCAAACCCGTTTGCCAAATTTTGAGAGTGAAATCCTTAGTATTTTAATTAAGATGCATTAGGTTTATAGATTTATTAATAGATTATTATAGATTACAGAGAAGTTACATCTTTACAATATCATGACTTTCTATCCATAAACACTCCTACATCTACTTGTTCCCATAGTGTTTTTGGTTTTTTATACACCAATTAAACAGCTATTGATTTATTAAAATAATGTGTAAACTTGCTTTAGAAAAAGCTCATTATAGAAACTTGGAAAACAGAGGCATAAAATATAAAAAAAAAATACAGAAGCAAATAAAAATCCCATATAATTGCATCACACTAGAGACCCATTGTTAACGGGCTCTTGTGTGGGCAGGGCACACGCAGGCACACGTGAGGGGCATTTTCATATCGAGTTTTACATTGTTTAAAAATGAAACCACATTTGATCTTGGTACAGTAGATATTCTCTAAAGCACAACTGCTTTTTTTTAGAGAATGGCCGCCCAACATTACAGCACATAAATATACCATATTTGATTCAGCTACACTGCACTTGTTAAACACTTCAGGGATTTTTTTGGAATGTTTTGTCCTTCGAAGTGGTACTGCAGTAAACACACAAATAGGTGTCTCTCCTCCTGATTATTACTTAAAGATAGTTTCTTTGACTTGACCTTTGCTGTCCTTTGCTAGTTTTTCCCCTGTTGTGTAGGTCTCTTTGTATGGGGAAGATTTTGACCCTTTGTCTGCCAGAGGTTTGCGGAAGTTTACCTTATGTGTTTTGGGCCTTTTAATTGTATAGCGCAGCGATTTTCAACCTTTTTCATGTCATGGCACACATAAACTAATTACTAAAATTCGGTGGCACACCAAAAAATATATTTTTTGCGTATCTGACAAAAACAGGTATAATTTTGATTCATTCACACCAGACAGCTACTTTTATGTAGGCTATTGTCGGTGTTTTTGTTTTTGCTTTTGTTTTTGTTTTAATTTGACGATCTAAGGGAAAAGATGTCAGTGCCCCTGACTAAACAGTCAGGTATTATATATTTTTAAAATCCTTGTGGCACTCCTGTTGAAAACTGCTGCTATAGGGTATAATGAATGGGGGAGGATGCAATTTTTTTAATATTTAGGGGATCTGGTAAAAGATGAGGATCTAATTTGATATTCCTTCCAAAAGGCCAATTTTCACAATATAATCTGTTAAACTATATGCCCCCTATGTTTTCATTCTGAAGTCTTTTTAATCTATACCAAGTCTAGTTTACCTAGCATAACTATTCTATCCCACTCGTCTGTCAGTTGATTCTCAAACCAGTGCCAAACTATTTTAATTACTATTTTAATAATGCGATTCAATATTCTGAAGGGAAGGATCCCCTCATTGTCCCTTCTTTTTCAAAGTGTTCTAATTCTGGATCCAAACAGAAAATAAAAGCCTCAGTGGAACTGCAAGGAGACTGCACATGTTGGCTGGTGCTTTTGTGTAAGAATTAACTCCATGCTGAGTGCACTGTCTATGCTGAAATGGAAGAGCTGGGAAGATCTGGCACCCTGGCTACCTATTTCTCTGAAACAAAGGAGCTCATTGAAAACTACAATTCCCCAAATGCACCGCTCCAGGGTCAGTCCGACTTCTCTACCACCCACGACGTTGTGCTCAGGGGCCACAGGACAGCGCATCCCTCTGTCAGGCCCCAGACAGCGCCCAGTGGATGCGCCGGGATCGTGGCCGAGAGAGGGGAGTGAGCAGAAATGTAATAGGAGGCGTCGAACATGGAACCACTGTTTAGGGAGGTGAAGATCTACTTCTCAGCTTAGATGAGACCCTGGCCCTCTGCCTCAAGAACTCCACAGAGAAGGAGCAACCGCAGGCCTACCTTCCTTCCTTTCAGCTGACCGATTCACTCAGATTACAACAGAAGAACACGCTTGGGCCTCCGACAGTAAGCTCCGCCCCACCCAGAAACTGCCCCCAGACACCTGCGACAGCGGGCTGCCAGTCTGGCTGCTGCTGGTGCCGTTCTGTTTTGCTCACTCTGTTCCTTCTGTTGTATTTCTCAAGGACCCATGAAGATCCTGAGTAAGAACTGCTTGCAAGATGCCACTTGGGATTACAAGTCACCGGCTGGTTGTTTTAATAAATATAGCAAATACAAAATACTGATGTCTTTCAGTGTTAAGTGTATTAAGAAGTAGCTACAGTTTCCTCTGTACATGCTCTTGAGAGCTCCCGTTTGGACTTGGGAAGGCCATGGAAGGGACGGAAAAAGAATGGCGGTTGCCGAGAGGCTTGGGAGAGATACTGTAGCCTATGATTTCAAAAAGTGCCACCTTGCCTGCTGCCTCAGAGGTCTTCTCGGGGGCTGCTACAGGGCCCTGCTGAGAAGAAGCAGCAGGAATCTTTGTTCCCATCTCCCGAGCTCCCTGAGAGCCTTCCTCCCTTCCTTGGGGACCTTCCACAGATGTGGGACGCTTTCAAGGCTATTCTGGGCCCTCTGGCCATGACCATGTCCCAGTCAGGCAAACTCTCTCCCGTCCCCAAGATTTCTGTCCCCTGTTTATTCAACCAAACACTAACCTAGGTATTTCAGTCAGCAATTTTGCAGGTGTAACTAAAACCTCATTTAAGTCAAGTGGCCTTAAAAAAAGCAGAGACTATCTGGGTGGGCCTGGCCCAAACAGCGGAGCATTTTAAGCAAGGAGTTTTCTCCCGCTGGTGACAGAAGAGGAAGTCGGAATGATTCGAAGCATGGGCCGCACCTTGGTGTGCCTTTGCGGTCTGAAGTGGAGGGGCCACATGAGTGGGGATCGGCAGAGCTAAGTCGCTCAGAGAGACCACACGCGATGGCCAGCCGGGACACTGGGCCCCAGTCTTTCGCCCCCAGAGAGCTTAATTCTGTCAATGGCCTGAATGCACTCGGTCCCCAGAGCTCCCAGAATATGGGTCAGCCCAGCTGTCACCTCGCTATCAGCCCCTCCTGCCCCGGCCCTCGCTGTGCTAAGGAAGCAGTCCAGGTCAAAGCCACACTCTCTGCATGCCTTTGCAGGAAACTCCCCACCAAAGACCAAGCTAGCCCAGCGTGGTTCATGACAGGAAAACCAATGGTAGGTACCCCGCCTGGCTCTGTGCCATCTGATCTAAGGAGAAAGGGATGGATCTGCCCCTATGATTATGTCCCTGGAATCAGGGACAGCAGTGAAGCCAGAGTGACCCATTAACACATCAAGAGGATGCCAGGGGACAGCATCACTAAAGACTCACTTTGACTTGTCCTGGCATCTGAGGGAGGAAGAAGGCAACAGAAGCTGTGTTCTGAATCTAAAGCCATCTATTTCTAGGCCTTCAAAGGGGAAAATCTTCTACCTCCTCACCGGAGGACGGGAAGACGGGGGGCGGAATGCAAGGCTGGGCAGCCAGACAGCCACAGAGAGGAGGGGTGGGACCAGGGAGCTGGGGCGGGGACGCCCAGATCCACCGCCTCCATGTTAACTGCTTCCCCTGCAGAGAAGCACTCCGCACCCCGCAATTTGAGATTTAGACACATTCAAGTTCTCTATGCCTCAAATTAGCCCTTGTAAGAGCTTATCTTCTTTCCCCCCAATTGACTTTAATCAAGTGCTTCAGAAGCTGGGAAATATTTTAAGTTAATCAGGCCCTTGATGCAGGCGCCTGGGGACCACCGCAGCGCTGCTCTTCCCTCCTGTTTGCCACACTCTGTCCATCTCCTTCCTGCCTCTCTCTCGCCAGCAGTGGCTGTGAAATGCCTGGCGAACTCGTCTCACCCACGAAAGGGAGCCTCAGAGAGAATGGAACAGCAAGCGTGACACATTACAGCACCATCTTAAAATGGCTTTTCCGGCAGTGGCAGGCATGCGCTCAGCCTTTTTTAAATTCCCTACCGAAAAAAAAAAATTTCTAGAAAGTGCTTAGAGTGCGATGAACCCTGGCTTAGCTCCTGCCTGACAAGAAGTCCCGGCATGGTGACCTCATTTCTGAACACTCAACGGGGAGCCAAGGTCCGCCAAGGGAAGTGCTCGAATGCCAATAATCACGACCGACGTTGACTGAGCACGCAGTGTGTGCTCGGTGGTAAGTGTTTTACACACGCATACCCGTTTACTCCTCCCAACAGTCCTTTAACAGCAACACTATGGTTACTCCCATTGCACAGACAGTGAAACTGCACCCTAGAAAAAGCTAAAGAAGTCACCCCAAGGGGTTCATTCTGGTTTGTGTTCTATTTCACTCTGAATGAGGGACCACACAGAAATTCCAAGCCGGGTGTTGTTTTCCACAGTTGCAGTCCAGTTAGGAGATAACGCTAATCACGGCAAAGAGGGCTGAGCTGCAGGGCTCCCGAAGGGGCCCACAGGGGTCAAACGCACATCCGCGTACTTAGGTCAGGTTGCCCAGAAGCAGGCCTTGGGAGGCGAATTTGTATGCAAGAGATTCATTAAGGAAGAAGGGAAGGAAACAGGTGAGCAGGAGGAGGAACAGAGAAAGGCCAGAAAGGCTGTTATTGAAGGGGAGGTCCCAGCTTCCACCTGATCCCAAGGGGGACGCTGTGGCATACATCACACCTCAGGGTCTGTCCTGCTTCTCCACAGGACGCTGGCCCTTCGTACTCCGGGGGAGCTGAGGGTACAAGAGTCAGAGAGGGGGTGTATGTTGCTGGTCCTGGGCTCACAGAATCAGAAAGAGGGGTCTGAGGGGACCTGGCAGAGTCGGGAGTTTCCACAGCAATCTATTTGAATCCCGGTGCCTTGATCTCGCTGTGTTGCCTCGGGCAAGATGCTTAACCTTTCTGAGTCTCAGGATCTGCGTCTGTGGAATCGGAATAAAGATCTTCCCTCACAGAGTTATGGTGAGGATTCGATTCATTAAAACGAGGGCGTATGATCTAAAATTAGCCTCTGTCGCTCAGAGTGTGGTCCCACACAAATTGTAATAATGCGACCCATGAAGACACAGGAAAAAACACACACAAAAACAAGCACTGAATCATAATGAGCGACGGACAAAGACTTGCAAATGCCCTGCTCAGGACCTGCCCCGTCCTTCTCCGGCACAGAGGGAGCTGTTTGGTACCAACCATACCCCGAAGCTGTGACCACACAAGCAGAGCTGTCTTCCCATCAAACGCGCCCACTTCTCCCCTGAGAAACAAGCTCCCTGGTAAGAGTTCAGAGCTGCCCCAGGCAAAGCCAGCTCCCCCCCCCCGGCATCCCAGGCATCTGGAACCTGCGAATGTATTTTGTAGCTGTCCAGAGGACAGCATGGAGGAAGCTTGCAAAGTGGCCCCTCCGCCCCTCCGCCACAGGCAGTGCAGAGAGACCCAAGCAGGCTCGGGTCTGCCAGCACTCTCCAAACTAGAGCCACTGTTTCAGCTCCCTAATTAAGTGTCTCTGCTCACACTCCCAGCTCACCTTCCTGGGAAACCTGGCTATATTGAACAGATACGTAAAAGCTGACAATTAAATTGTCTTATCAAATTTTCGCAGCTTATTAAGTTGTTCGGTTGCATGGGAAGTGATTAGTGTCTGTAAATACAGGAAGGAAGTGTCAGGCCCCAGGCTGAAGAAGGGAGTGCCCAAGGAGCTGAAGGCAGCCCTCTGCGGGGGGTTGGGGGCAGGTGTGCAGGCCTCCGGGAGCTGGGCGCAGAGCCTCCAAGGGCCCAACAGGCCTTGTCTTTGGCATCCGGGAAGCAATGAATAGACGAGATTAACTCACTTCTCTGAGATTAACTGACTTCAAGCGAGCCCCGGACTTGAAGACAGGGGGCAGCAGAGTGTCCAACTGCAAAGCTCCGCCACTCAGCAGCCAGAGGAACTGTGGGAAGCCACTCACACAGCCTGAGCCTCAGGTTACTTATTTCGCCTAGCCAGGATGAGGGCAGAGGCCCGGTCCCTGGTCACGTCTGGTGCTTCTGCAGCGCTTTATCGAGGGTGGCTTTGTCCTCAGAGAGAGTTCTCCACCGCAGCTGTCCACACACAGCTTCCCCTTTGGACCACTCAGCAGGCGGCTTTAATGGTCAGACCCTCAAACCTGGGCCCTTTCCCTCCTGCCGGGGGCGGGAGGCCCTCCCTACCATTGCACAAAGACTGATTCCAAGTCTCAGAATCAGCGCCTCACCATGGGAGGCCACAACCCTGTTGCAGTAAAACATGCTTGTGGTTCACTGGGGGAATTGTTTTTTCCGTTTCAGACATTAAAGGAGAAAGCTTAATGTGTCTCATTTTCCTGGAATGTCTCATTTAGATTAGCTATGTGTATGTTGATGGTCCGCCCCCACCCCCCAACACACACACACACACACACAAAATCTACAAATTGCAGTTTTGTGAACAAAACACTCGGCCACATTTTGACCCTTGGCATGTTTGACAGCCACTCCCTTTGTAAGAGATTTCGTCCCTCTGGTTATAAAAAAAAATAAAAAGATCCAGTATTTGTTTCAGCTCAGTTCCCTGATGGTATGGAGGAGCCACAGAGCCCGGACAGAGCTCTGGACGGGGATCAGGGGTCGGAAACTGGGCAAAAGCACTTGGGGCAGGAGTGGGGAGCCCTTCTCTCTGACAGACCAAGACACCATGTGGGGTAAAACCTGAGGACGCAGAGTTCAGAAGTAGCCTGGCTCGGGCCTGGCCAGGCCAGGAGCGGCAGCAGCCAAGGCTAGACTGCTATTGGATGTGTGATCTGACGGCCAAAAGCAGCAAAGCAGGACTCCCAGGACGGACTCGCCCCGGGTGGTGGGAATGTGCGGAAAGCCGCGGTCAGACTTCGTCCAGCGCCCGTCAACATCCCTGAAGCGGCGCGACCCCCTCTCCTCAGCCAGCCAGAGAGGTCCCAGGAACAACGATAACAATATGCAGTTCTGCACAGACTTCTTCACGACTTTAGGGCACTGTCACATCGCTGTACCTGGGGACCCTCCTAATGCCCCCAAGAGGCAGGCAGGGCCATTCTCCCCACCCCTATTTGGTCTCATAGCAAACGTCCAAGTTCAGAAATTCTACCATTGTGTAACCCATTCTTCGGATCTAGCATTCAAGTCTCAGTGCACGCAGCTGAGTTGTCTAAGTTCACAAGATACCTCTTAACACTCCAGGAGGACAATTCAGGGTTTCTAACTCCGAATACTCTCTTTTGCTCCATTTCAAAACACTTTGGGGAAAGGCTCACAGAAAACTCAGGAGCCACCAAAACCCCCAAGTTGGAAACTCCAGAACATACTCTGAGCACATGTGTCCTGGAGAAAAGAGAGTGGGTGTCTCCTTTCTTCTTGTGTAATTTCTGCAGTCACTTCCTAACTCCCTCCTGTACGTAAAGGCTCTCCTCTTCTCAGCTTTTGATAAAGTCAGGCATTGCTGCTTATATTCTGGTAAAGCTCTCATATACCCCTCCCTCCTTTTCCATTCATTTCCCTTTCCTGTACGTGTCGCCCGTCTGCAGGATGACAGTGCCAGTGACAGCACCGTGGGGAGAAAGGGAAAGTGTAATTTTCTTCTAAACATACAAAAATTTACAATACGAGAATCTTTTGCTTTTTGATGGGCTAGTCAACTGTATTCAATAAGATGAATCGGCAACATTAAAAAGACTAATGTGTTTGATTAAACATGTAATATCTTTGATTATTGATGCCAGGACCCCATGCCGGTATGGACTGGTCACCAAGATACATCATCTTATGAGCCCAGTGGGAATAAAACAATAAGAGCACATTGGACAGGGCCCCTTGGGGAGAAACGCTTAGCTGTGGAACAGCCAGGCACAGGGGGGAGAAAACCTACCAGACAAAGACAGTACACAAGTGTGAAGTTCAAAGCGAGCGGAAACCCTGGCATCTTATCGAGCAAACATATTCCTCCTCAGCCATTCCTAGATAACAAGCTGGGAATCTCCTGGGGTCATGGGTGAATCAGAAAGAAAATTGAGCAGAGAGGACGGAAGCGAGAGATAGAGATTTGAAGGAGGGGGAGTGGAGTGGGACGCAGGATGTGGAAG